>JAYMTK010002933.1:0-13018 GCA_036897405.1 Pelargonium myrrhifolium | reverse complement strand
TATATATATGAGTATATATGAGTAAAATGTATATCAGTTGACTGATATAAAGTTATATCAGTTGCACTAATAAGGTGATGACACCTCATTTAAAATCACTTATACCCACCCAAGTGAATTTGTGGGAGCGAAACGATCCGTCCGAATCCATGATTTTATATGAGGTGTCATAACCTTATTAGTGCAACCGATATACATTATACTCTATATATATACACACACACACATGGATGTTGGTGACAAAATTGAAGTGACACCTAATTTTCATGATTTAGTTTGCTTAAAAGAAAAGCTATTACCTCCCGGAGAAATATTATAGGTTTGTAGGAGATTCTCTGCTTTGCAATTCTCCTTTCTTGTTTGGGAAATGCTTTTGATCTCAAAGTTTATACTTTTTTGTTTGTTTGTATGTGTGTAAGTGATAATTTATGTGAAAGATTAAATGTCACATTTTTCATGTAAAAAAATTAATTTAAACAAATAACAATTTGTCACTTATGTCGTTATACCTTTTTTGGTTACAAATTGATCAATTTGGGTGATTGTGTTTATTCGAGCCGATGGAACCATATATGACTTGTCTAATTGACGGGCTTAAATGCACTAACTGTTTATCATGAAAATTTGTATAATTATAAGAATATATAGCTCAAAATCTTGTAACATGGAACTTGGGACAGACTAATACACATTTTGATGAAAAATAAGTGTTAGTACAAAGAAACATATGTAAACATGTAAGTAAAAATATTTACCAAATGAGTGTTTATTTTACACTGGTTGATGACATCATCCTTAATCCTCATTGGATGATTGTGACATAATGATGTATCATTGACGTTAAATTAATTGAAACATAACGTAAAGATCCGACCACTAGATTGATTGTGCTAGTCAAACATTTCCTAACTTGATGAGACACTATAGCGCAGACATATCGTGTGATAATGTTGGTCATTGAGATCAAATGAATAATACATTACTTTATAATTTTAGTTTGTCATGATTTAGGTCACCACATTGCGTGGGACCCCAATCTAGATAGGTAAGTTTGACATTAATATCATGTTTAAATCATGTCTTTTCAACTCAAATTCAAAAGAAATAATTCAAAATTCGAATTGTCACATTTGCGTGTCCACTTGAAAAAACCTCAAAAACAAGTAAAATCAAGTATTCAACATATATTGAAAGTGAATCTAAACGTAAAAATGTGATATATATCAAACACAAATACGTTGAAAAAATAAAAAAGTCGTTGCCTCGTTGATTAACGGATTAACTCAAACCTAGTCACAAGTCCAACAAAAATGTCAATCCTATGTGTCTCCAACTTGGCTTGAAGCTCCCTTTTTGTCGTGACTCAAGATTAGAGAATCAAGAAACTTGAGCACAAAAAGAAGCATTTTTTTTCTCTTTCCCAAGCAAAATCCAGGAAGTTTCTGTCACTTTGTGAGTGTGTGAGAGAGGCTCTGATTCCATGGCAAATCAATGCCCATTTTTCTATTCCCAAAAACACCCCAATCTCCCCCCAAATTCACCCTCCAAACCCCACAAATCCTCCTTGTTTCAATACCTTCTTCATCCACTGAAACTTCCCACATTTTCAAGTTATTGATTGAAAGTTTCAATTTTTAACTGTTTTTGGATTTGGTAACTGTTCATTTGGTGGTTTTGGAAGCATTTAATCACAACCCATTTTTGGGATTTGATTGTTTTTCAAAAAAATTACAGCAAAGAAAGGAAAAACATTTTCATGTTATTGATTGAAAGTTTCAATTTTTAATTGTTTTTGGATTTGGGAACTGTTCATTTGGTGATATTGGAAGCATTTAATCACAACCCATTTTCTGGGATTCGTTTGTTTTCCTAAAAAACTTACTGCAAAGAAAGAAAAAAGTGAACTTTTCGTCAACCTATTGAGTGCAAGGAGACAAAGGGAGGGCAAGTCAAGAAACACACAAAAGCAAAATACTATACGTTACTGAAAAGAGCTTAGACTTTTTGGCTCTTTTGGCTTTTTTCTATCTTGTTTGCGAGTCTTGCAAGCTCTTTTTTATTAGATAATTGGGGTTGTTGATAGGAAAAAGGTCTATTTTTTTTCTCTTTATTTTATTTCTGAAGTCTCCACCAAATTTCCCTATAAATTCCAAAGAATTGGGGCTTCTCTGGTAGGTTGGTCTGATATAGGGATCAGTCTTGGTGCTTGGTATTTGGAGGGTTTGGTGAGAGAAGAGGTGGGTTGAGATGGGTTCCTTAGGAAAGCTTGCAAGGAGGGCTCTGGAGACTGAGATGCCAGTCATGGTTCAGGTACTGTAGCAAAACCCAGTTTGTGTTTTTGTTTAAATTTGAATCAATCAGTTTATGGGTTGGATTTGATTTGTATGTATATGTAGACTTGTAGATTGTGTATTGATGTTGGTTTGAGTATTTGAGGAGAAAAGAAGAAGTGTTTTTGATTGTGGGTTTTGTTTTTGCAGATCCAAGAATTGTTACGAGGAACCAAAGGTGCCGTGTCGCTTGCTCAGGTTGTTTTTTAAACCTTTTTTTCATTATCAATGTGGTTCTGTGGTTTTGCTTGGTAATGATGTTAATGGCTATGTTGGGGCATTGAGAAATGAGAAGTATAGGGTGGTGTGGTAACGATTGTTTAGTAATTGAACATGTCAATTTTCCGTTTTGTTTTGTGACCATTGAGGTCTTGAGAAATGGGAACTGTTTTCTTCACCATTGATGATTTGGGCAGATTCCGTTTAGGTATTGTTGGCCTTAAAATCGCGCTGAAATGAAGTTTCTGATTTGTTTTTGAATCGTTGTATATGTTGAGAAATTGTAACTTCATTTGGACCCAATGGAATTGGGAAGTGGAATCGGTTGAGTACTTCTTTAAAATATGTTACTGAGGTCTGCAATTCCAAAGCTTAATTGATGGAGCACAGCATATGCTTTTGGGAAGCATCAAAATTCAAAACTTGTTTCATATTCAATCCCACTCGTTCATAAATTTACGGAAAGACATGTTTCCAATGCCGAACCAAACAGGTTCTTTCCCTTGTTGATCTTTTGAGCCACTCAAGGCCACTTGATATTGTTGCATAATCAAGACTTAAAAGAGCATTTTTTGTTGCATAATCTGCTATTTCTTCCCTTTTTTTTCTCCTTCCCACACTAACACTTTTTCAAGTAATATTCATCTTTGAGTGATGCATAGATGTATATATAACTGGACGGTGTTCACTGCATTAAGATTTGATGGGATCTTTTGGGTATTTATGTGCTGTATAGTATCTGATTCTATACGTTCTTCTCTAGGGGGTCGTTTATTGGCAACCGCCAAAGCAGGCATTGGACAAGGTCAAAGAACTTGTATGGGAGCCTTCGATAAGTCGCTATGGTGCCGATGAAGGTATTCCCGAACTCAGGGAGGCCTTGAAGAAGAAGGTATATGCACATCCTTGCACTTCTTTTCTCTACCGATTATTGACCCTTTTGTGTTCCCGGGAATTGTTGTTCAATAAGATTAGTGTGATAGATTTAGATGGTTCCTCTGTTCTTCTAGCATGGTCAAAGCGGACCTAACATGTCATTTGGAATTGTGGTTCGGGTCTAAGTTAGTATTCTTGATCATTTTTTCTTGTTTTGCAGTTGTGTGTGGAAAATAAGCTGACCAAATCTTCAGTGATGGTTACCGCCGGTGCAAATCAGGTGAGCGGGTCTACGTTCTTAATTTGCTTTCTTCTTCTTTTTCTACTTCTTTTTACTCGGGCATATACGGTTTTCTTAGGTAGCATTTGGATTATAGTTTCGTAATGAGAATGAAAATCAAAGTCATTTCAACACATTTCTCGTGATAAAAAAAAAGGGTCCAATCCAAACATGATAAATAAGTGTCATTCCCATTCCCGGACCAAAATTCTAATCCAATCGGTACCTTACTTTGTTCACCTTTTAGCAATTAGTTTTCAAGAAATGTAAAGAAACTGTTTATCAATCTTAATGTCAGGCTTTTGTGAACCTTGTGCTTACATTATGTGATGCCGGGGATTCCGTAGTCATGTTTGCTCCGTACTACTTCAACGCATACATGTCCTTCCAGATGACAGGTGTCACCAACATATTGGTCGGTCCCGGTAATCCGGAGACGCTTCACCCCGATGCAGGTAAGCAACTTAGTGAACTCCTCGTGACATAGATTATAGTTCTAAGCTACCGATAATGTTTTATGACAATTGTGTCCCTTACTAGTCACTGAATATTGGTTGAACGAGGCCTCGACCTAGAAACATAATTCGTGTTAGTTTAAAATTTTGATGGTACAAATATTATGGACATGGAGTACCGTGTATTCTCTTTCTAACGATGGGTCGCACGTCAAATCCCAAGGTCCTTGGAACCCGCGGCGGCCGTTTTATTTAAAAACCGCATTTTGACGCCCTAACATTTTTGTACAATGCTCATATTCATAGCGTCGTTTATGCATTTTCTGTAAAAACCGATATTTGCATCTGATGTTATTGTTCTTTTCCTCTTTTGGTCAATTATTTTTTTCTCTCTTGCATAGATCATTTATGGGTATTTGCTTGATGTTCAGATTGGTTGGAAAAGACATTGACGGAAACCAAACCAACGCCAAAGCTCGTAACTGTTGTGAATCCCGGCAATCCTTCCGGGACCTACATTCCAAAGCCTCTTCTCGAGGTCTCTCTCTCTCTAGAGTAAATTGTAATGAACCACGATCATGTCCTTTTATGTTCTCAGTTTTGTCGAATCTTCTAATTACGTGGATTTGTTGGTTTATGTAGAGGATTTCAGCTATCTGCAAAGCTGCCGGGTGTTGGCTTGTCGTTGATAACACATACGAGTAAGTCCTCTCTACTACTATCTTAGATCCACACGTTACAAAATTTAGAATCATTCATCGCAGTAGATTTGGTATAGAACTGACCATTAGAGTTTCGGGTTAGTGTGGGTTTACCCAACAACCCGACAAAAAAATAATCGGTGTATCCCGATTGTGGAACCATAAATTTTCTTTCATTTGCTATATTCGGGTTTTATGAAATGGCTGCATTTTAGAGATGTCATCATCATTTCTAATGCTATACTTATGAATTAGCATCGTGCATTGTGTATTCTTGGCACATTCGCTATTCGGGATTCATAGAAACACGTTTTCTTGCAGGTATTTTATGTACGATGGTTTAAAACACTATTGTTTGGAGGCGGATCACATAGCGAACATATTTTCCTTCTCGAAAGCCTACGGGATGATGGGATGGCGAGTTGGTTACGTAAGTACCGATATGTTTTAGTCTTGTTTAACCTGACATCGTTTGTCTGATCTCATTCTTGAACTCACACAGATAGCGTATCCATCGGAAGTGGAAGGACTCGCGACTCAACTCTTGAAAGTTCAAGACAACATTCCGATTTGCGCCTCGATTATCTCCCAACACCTCGCCCTCTACTCGTTAGAGTTAGGGCCCGAATGGGTCGTGGAGCGAGTCTCGGATCTTGTCAAGAACCGGGAAATAGTGTTGGAAGCGCTCTCGCCCCTCGGAGAAAACGCGGTCAAAGGAGGAGAAGGTGCAATTTACCTCTGGGCGAAGCTTCCCGACCAATACGTTGATGATATGAAGGTTGTTCGTTGGCTTGCGGAGAACCACGGGATTGTTGTGATCCCGGGAAGTGCGTGCGGGTGTCCCGGGAACCTTCGGATCTCGTTTGGCGGGTTGAGGGAGGACGACTGCAAAGTAGCCGCCGATAGGCTGAGGAAAGGGATGGAAGCTTTGGTGAATCTTGGCATACCGGAGTAGTTGATCCAAACACCCTCTGAAACGACGCGTCATTGGTCCCGGTGCATTTGAATAATAGGAAGTCAAATACTCGTTCTGATTGTTGCATGCTGGTGAAAGTCTCGTGTACTGAACTGTCGTTTCTTGTTCGTGAAGATATCGACATTACGGTGGAAGCTTTTACTAGTGTAAAACATGATACATTTACGGTACAAACAGCAATAAAATGCACAATTTGCTAAAATTGAGTGATGTGTTGTACATACTATTGTTCTTTTAAAAGTAGAACTAACATCACCCGAAATCGGATCTACATTTTTGTAAATTCAGATTACAGAAAATATACCCGATTATACTTCGATTTTGTCATATCAACAAAATCATCACAATTTGCACTTAAAGACTCGAAACTCGCAACTCTCACCTCTTTCGGGTTAATTTCACTCGAATTTGATCTAAACGAGGTGTGTTGTGGGTTTTGGATCGAATTTTGTGTTTCACGTTTGTCTAAATGAGTATGGTACTTGTGAGTTTGACCTAACTCAAAAATTGATGAGTTGTATTTTATGCAACCTGAAGTCCCAAATCCACAAATATGTGATCGAGTTTTCGGTCTAAATCGTCAGCTCTGCGTTAAAGCTAGGCCTTTTCAACCCGATCTCAAAATATTCGACCATAACCAACTTAAAACTCGAATTGCTAGATCTACTCGTAGTTTATATATGCTTTTGTATATTCTAATTTCAACAAAAAAAAAAAAAAATCCCAAAGAAAAAACATTTTGCTTTGGATCAAAGTGGGCCCAAACCTTTAATGGGCCCACACCCAACGGTCAAAACTCTCCTCAATAAAGCCCCGAATCCAAACCAAAGCCCAATCGAACGAATAAGTAAATTTTTCCAACGCCGAGGGGCATATACGTAATTTCACACTCTTCGCCTCCGTTTAATCGTCGCCGTTACACTCTCGGTCGCTACAGATATTTTAGAGAGAGAAAGTAACAGAGTTTCTAGAGAGAGAAAGGAACAGAGCTCGCCGAAACCCTAGAATTTTCCGATCCCGGCGTAGGGGAAAATGATGGGGACGTCGCTGACGGGACTGCAAGATCACCTGAAATTGGCGAGAGAGTACGCGCTTGAAGGGCTCTACGACACCTCCGTCATCTTCTTCGATGGAGCCATTGCTCAGATCAATAAGTACTGCTTTTTTTTCTCTTTAATTTTGGAATTAGAGTTTGTATTTTTCTCTATTTGTGATCAGAATCTGAAACTCAAGCTCAATTTCACTTTTTGTGTGTGTTTGTTTTTGAAATGTCTGGTATTGGGTTAGGGTTAAATTGAATTTTAAGTGAAATGTGGATGTGGGGATTTCTAGAGAGAGAGATTTGGTGTTAAGTGTTCAATTTGAAACTCAATTTCAATTTCTTTTGGAATGTAAGGTACTGGTTTTGGGTTCAATTGAGCTGTAGAGTTGAGTGGGCTGTTTGATTTCATTGATGGTGAAATGTGGCTGTGATTTTTTTTTTTTTTTGAGAGATTTGGGGTCGAGTGTGCAATTTGAAACTCAATTTTCAATTTTTGATTTTGGAATGTTAGGTATCGGTTAGGGTTAAATTGAGCTGTAGAGTTGAATGGGTTTGATTGCATTGTTGGCTATGTTGCATGGATACGTAATTCGTAATACGATACGAAAAGGATACGAAATACGCAATTTTAATAAAATTTAGAATACGATACGTTATAATACCTTAGATAAAAGTAATAAATATATATTTTATGTAAAACTCATTCATTATAAAAATAAGATAATATAAGACGTTAATCACTAATACAGTTAATTAAATAGTTAATCAACCAAATGAGATGAATTCTAATCAAACACAAACATTCATCCTAATCAATAACTATAAAATAGAAACTAATACAGTTTCTTTTCTTCTTTTTTACTTGAACTCGGACTGAATACCCAATTTCAGAGTATTTTCACGCATACGTATTCAATACGTTTTAAATATGAATACGTTGGGCTGTTGAGAGTATTGGTGCAACAGAGATTGTTGGTGAAATGTGGTTGTGGAAATATTTCTTAATAGAGAGGGAGGAGGGATTTTTGGTGTTGAGGGCAATGTGTGAAGATATTTTCTTTCTTTCTTTCTTTCTAATTCTGGAAATTATGAAAAAGATACTTGTTTGACATAAGTAAGAGAGAATTGGGAAAATTTTGATTTTCGTAGGATGAAAAAGAACCTAGGAAGGCTAGGATTCATTTGTGTGTGTGGAGTTGGGCTTCTGGAATTGGAATTCTTTTCGGTTCCTCAGCTGGAATCAGCTTTCCAAGTGCAGTGGGGAAGAAATCGCAAATAGATACAAGTAATGTGTGTGGGGCTTTAGAGTAGTGAACTGATTCAGTTGAGGTCTCTTGCTACAAACAGGCCGTTGGTTATTGAGAACCAAATAAGGATGAGGGTTGATGAGAGAACTTGTGTGAACCCGCTTAATCACTGTGCTTGTTCAGTTCCTAAGTGGGTTGAGGGGACATTAGTTCTTAAGAAGCACATGACAGTTAAATGTAGATGGTAACACTTGAGTTTAGACTTTAGTGTTCAGACTCATAATCTAGGACCCATAGTGGTACAAGGGCTTGCTTTGGAAACCGCACTTTTTGTAGGCACTAAATTTGAAAAATATTTGATGATTTAGTGATAGTTACGTATTGTTTTATTGTCTTGATTCATTCCTATGTTCCAGCTACACTAATGTGTGTGGAACTTTAGAATAGTAAGCTGGTTCAGTTGAAGTCTCTTACTAGGCGAATGGCGCTGTTGGTTTTCGGGAACCGAATGAGGATGAAGGTAGATGAGAGAGCTTGTGCGAACACTCTTAATCACCGTGCTTGTTCAGTTGAAGTCCCTCAGTGGGCTGAGGGGATATTAGTTCTCGGGAACCAATTGATGATGAAGTTAGATGGTAAAATTTGTGTGAAGACTCAATCTAGCACCCATAGTGTTAAAAGGGCTTGCCGTGGAAACTGAATTGGGTTGATAATTTGTAGGTACTAAAGCGCGTGAAATTAATGGAGCTCGACTTTTTGTCGTTTTTACATTATGTTGCAAATCTGAGCTATATGAGATTATTTATTGATAGTTTTATATTGTTTTATCATTCTGATTCATGCCCATGTTCTAAAGCCTTAAACTTATTTTCTGATATCAGGCACTTAATCACCCTTGATGATCCTTTAATTCGTGCAAAATGGATGAATGTGAAGAAAGCCCTTTCTGAGGAAGCAGATGTTGTAAAGCAATTAGACGCTGAGAGAAGGGCATTTAAAGAAGTTTCCATGGGCCGTCGCCCACCTTCACCGCCTATCAATACTAAATCGTCATTTGTATTTCAACCTTTAGATGAATACCCAACTTCTTCTGGTGCCCCAATGGATGACCCTGATGTGTGGAGGCCGCCAACGCGTGATACAAGTAGAAGACCTGCAAGGTCTGGTCAAGTGGGCATGAGGAAGTCGCCGCAAGATGGGGCATGGGCTCGTGGTCCTACTACAAGAACAGGTACTACTGGCCGTGGTGCTAAGTCGGCCGGTTCAACTAGGGCTAACTCGGGGGTCCGCGCATCGACAACTGGAAAGAAAGGCACTGGTTCTGGCAAGTCTGGAAAGGCAGATTCAGCGGTAGGTTCTACTGAACAGAATTATTTATGCAGTTTCTAATGTTTTTGGATTTTGCAGAGATATAGATGTTTTTATCCCTTAGAGTCTAGTTTTTTGTTGCTATGCCCAGTTGGGTGGAATTATTAGAGATTAAAATAGCTAAATTGATAATTATTTATTTATTTTTTTTCTTACCTTATAATTACATGTTGTGAAGGTTTCAGCCAAAAAGCTAAAGCTGATTCCTTTTCATATTGCATTTAGTGGTTACAAATTAGTATCAGAGCAAAACATGAAGTCAAAAATGAAATTTATATTTACTGTCTATTACTGGCCTCCAGAACAATATGCTTAAACTTAAGTAGTTTTACTTCTCCCTGTCCATAGTTATCTAACTTATTGAATGTTCAACTATTAGAATGCCGATGCTGAAGATGGAAAGTCGAAGAAGGGACAGTATGAGGGACCTGATCAAGATTTGGCTGCAATGCTTGAGAGGGATGTTCTGGAAAGCACTCCTGGAGTGAGATGGGAGGATGTTGCAGGACTGACTGAAGCAAAAAGACTGCTGGAGGAAGCCGTTGTCCTTCCTTTATGGATGCCTGAATATTTCCAGGTACTGCTGGATGTTGGTCTTTTACCGGTTTCAATCTTAATCACAATAGATAGCTGCAATTCAAAATTTTAAAGCTTAGACAAAATTATGTCATAAATAAATAGTGTGCTGTTTTGATACACAGTCTAAATAATAAAAGCTTACAGGCCTTTATTGTGTTGCGGACTTTTAGTTTCTTACTCAGGTTTTATTAACTATTGATGTATGCAAATGCAGGTTGCCCTATACTAGAATTAGGTTCACAGACTTGGCGTTTTTAGTTTGTTGGAAATAGTAGGACTACAAATTTTACTGAAATATATCTAGTTTCATAATTCACTATCATTTGGAGTCTCTTATATGGATTAGGTTTCAGGGTTCACTCCTACATTTCTGGATCTTCTTACCTTGAAATATTTTCTTGCTGCACACCAGAATATATGTTGTTTTGCTGTGCACAATTGATCAAGTTATAACCTTATTGCTCTTGCAGGGCATTAGGAGACCGTGGAAAGGTGTTCTTATGTTTGGCCCTCCAGGAACTGGCAAGACACTTCTTGCTAAAGCTGTTGCTACTGAATGTGGTACAACATTTTTCAATGTTTCTTCTGCGACTTTAGCATCAAAATGGCGTGGTGAAAGTGAGCGAATGGTGCGTTGCTTGTTTGATCTTGCAAGAGCTTATGCACCAAGTACAATTTTCATTGATGAAATTGATTCCCTTTGCAATGCTCGGGGGTAAGTTCTTTACCAGCTAATTTTTTGTTTGAATTTTTTTAATGGACCTTTATCTTTTACTCACTCAATATATACATTTTGCACTAATGTTGGCTCTTAATAATCATACCAAAAACTTCATTGATTTAGGGCTTCAGGAGAGCACGAATCATCCAGAAGGGTTAAGTCGGAACTTCTAGTTCAGGTGGATGGTGTAAACGCTTCTTCTACTAATGAAGATGGTAGCCGTAAAATAGTAATGGTTTTGGCAGCTACCAACTTCCCATGGGACATAGACGAAGCACTGAGGTTGATCCTTTACACTGAAGTGTTTGTTAGATTCAACCTCCCGTAAAATAGTTTGGTTTATCATGTCACTCTCGCTTCATCTAATCAGAATTTGATCCATTGCAGGAGGAGGCTGGAAAAGCGTATCTACATTCCTCTTCCTAATTTTGAGAGCCGGAAGGAGCTTATTCGGATCAATTTGAAAACGGTTGAGGTATGCCCTTGTTTAATTAATAATTTCAGACATATTTCTTGAGCGAGATGTTATATGCATCTCGGATTCTTAGGCTCCAATGTCTATTTATCTGTGTACATATAGTCTCAGCCAATAACTTTTTGGCTGAGACTCCTTTCTCTCTATTTGAGAAAAAAAAGAACCTCAGCCACTCTATTACGAGCTGAGAGTAAGCTAAGCCAATAAAAGGACGACGCCTCATTAATTATGACCCATACGCGCCTTGCCGGATCCGAAGGAGATTTAGTGCGGTCATGTTGGACCTCTCCAGTTCTTTAAAGAGATGTAGCTATATATACATACACACATGAATACATATATGTGAAAAAAAAATCTTAATCACTTTATTATCGGCTGAGAGTAAGCTTAGTCAATGAGGATGACACCTCAATAATTATGACTCATATGGGCCCGGCCGGATCCAAAGGAGTGTTAGAGTGGCCAAGTCTCAGCTATTAACTCGGTTGAGAGTTAGGTAAGCTATTCTGTCTGGGATTAAGCTAAGCTAACAATAGTACGACACCTCATTAATTATGACTTTTCTGTGATGGTTTTGAAATAGGCGTGTGTTGCTTCAAATATTTACTACACGACCATGAACCACGCTCATTTATTTTCATCAACTCTGCATCTGCTACAGGTAGCCGCTGACGTTGATATTGACGATGTGGCACGCCGAACAGAAGGGTACAGTGGAGACGATCTTACAAACGTGTGCCGAGACGCTTCCTTAAATGGCATGAGGCGCAAGATAGCCGGGAAGACCCGCGATGAGATCAAGAGCATGGCCAAGGACAATATCTCAAATGATCCCGTAGCTATGTGCGACTTCGAAGAAGCTTTGGCGAAAGTCCAACGAAGTGTTTCTGCCGATGACATCGCACGTCACGAGAAGTGGTTCTCGGAATTTGGCTCTGCTTAAAAGGAAGATTCTTTGTTTCTCCATCTAATTTGTGATTGAATGGTTTTGATGTGTTTTGGGAAAAAAAAAGGTTTGTTCCCATATTGTTGTGTTATTTTTTTGGGTGTATTTGTAACCATTATGGTCTCATGTAATGGTAGTATTAGATATGATCTTGTTTGGAAAAGAACCTTTGTTCATTGAACTTGGAATTGTTATGAAAAGAAAGGTTTAATTTCACTACTAGATGCCAATAGGCACTAGTAGGGCTGTAAACTAGTCGAGCCATTATTGAAATTCTTTTCTTTTTTGTCGCCTTTCTTTTCTTGCATACCAAACAAGTTGTTAGTGTCAGAGTTGTTAATTTGAATTCAAACCCGTGTGCACCTGATCGAGTTTTCCACCAGAGATGTAATGGTGGCTCAGTGTACGAGATTCATCAGTACAATAAGTTTAGAGAGGGCCGTGTATATACTCAACATTTCTCTTATTTTGTACAAGTGAATCATTTTTCTAACTCAAACTCGTGATCTCGACGTCACAGGACAACAACCTTACCTTTGTGTACTCTTGAATATGCTATTATTAGTTTTCTTAAAACTCATGGCCTAGTAATGTGGCCTTGACACAATCCTCCGACCCTTAATGTTTGGTTCTTTGGTAATAAAATTCCATGGGTTTTTCTTTGGAAATGGTTTGGTTACTGGGAAAATTGAACCATTCTTGGGAAAATTGTTTTTATATATAAGTGTGTATATATATATATATAATTAAAAGTACAATTACCAAACAAAAGGGTCGTTGTAGTATAGTGGTAAGTATTCCCG
>JAYMTK010002932.1:0-13019 GCA_036897405.1 Pelargonium myrrhifolium | reverse complement strand
TATACAACTTGAAGAAAACCAAAGTAAGTTGTTTTGTTTTGAATATGTCCAAGAATTTTACGTTTGAAGTGACAAGTACCGAAATAAGTGACGCTTAAGTTCGGTAAATTTTCAAATGAGATCATTTTAAAACAAAATTGACGCTGCAGCCCCATCCCTCAATTATACAATTTTATTTCAAATTGATCTCATCGGTAAATTTAACTAAACCGATCGTCACAACAACCTAACTTGATGCCACTGGTATAGAGCAGACCAATTCGAAACAAAACAACAAACGGAACAAATTCTAAACAAAATGGATATTTGGGATCAAAATGAACATTTTCCTTGTTGAGTTTTGTAAAGCTCAATGAAACCCAAACTAACCATTGTCCCATTCTCTTGCAGATCCAACTTACATGATCCGAGCCATTCCGAGCAATGCATCGGATAACGTGTACTGCACGCTTCTTGCTCACAGCACCATCCACGGTGCCATGGCTGGCTACACAGGCTTCACAGTCGGCCCCGTCAACGGAAGACATGCCTACATACCTTTCAAAGTGAGTGTCATGTTTCTCTTAAATCTTTGTCCGAAAATGAGTGTCATTTTTTTTCTTCTTATGCATGAACTGTTAACAGTATCTCTATAATATGTTAGTTAGTATCTCTTAACACATGATAATAAGGATCGGTAATGTGCAGCGAGTGATCGAGAAGCAGAACAAGGTTGTGATAACCGACAGGATGTGGGCGAGGCTCCTTTCTTCGACCAATCAGCCGAGCTTCCTGAACCACAAGGACATTGTGGAGGACAAGGGAGAGGAAGAGGAGCATAACACAAAACCAACAGGTAACAATGTCTAAATAAGCATTGTTTATATTGGTTCTTGTGACCATGTTTTTGCTGCTTTATGTCTCTCTTCATAGCCTATTTTGAACCCTGAAAGTGGAAGCCATTTCCATGTTTAGGTGTGAAATGGTTTCTTGTTTTGTTGGTTATAAAGCACCTGCACAAGAAACCTTTGTACATTAGTTTTTTTCTCTTTTCTTTGATGGTTTTTGTAACAAGAATTTGTGCTATAAAATATGTAAAACATATAAATGTTCGACAATATATAAAGTAAAGTATATTTTCTGTAGAATACTATTGAATAGCAAGAGCTGATTTGCATTTTTTTTCAAGTTAGGCTTGCATAAAACACATTTGATTACTTTTCGAGTTGGTTTTTTTCGGGGGGGAATGCAGATTGGTAACCCGCACAATTTCTATGCAAAATTTGTGAATCAAGTTTCAATTAGGTCTGCTCAACATAGACTCAAAAATCCCAAGCCTATCGAATTGCCTCTAGACCTAGCTATCAATGATCGTCTTGTTTAGATCCGTCAATTTAGACCCAAACCTAAGGCAACCAAAAACACCAAAAACAGAAACCGCAGGTATCCAAAACCCGACATGCATTTTTGTGTGCTCAGGGCACATTAAATAGATCCAATCCATTTCCGAATCGGGTTTTCCTTAATAAAATTGCGATTCAGTTTGGTTTATGCAAACCCTGCACCCGCATCTCCTATGGGTCCGGTTTGGGTTAGGCCTTTTCAACTTAAACCTAACTCGAAACAAAATTGTCAGCTCAAGTACGATCATATAGTGTTCTATCAAAAGGAGAATATCGCCGTATATTTTGTATCCTTTTAACTATAGAACAAAGAGGCAGGTTGGTTCAGAATAGAAGCACACAAAATAAGACAAAAAAGACACTAGAGCTGAAATTATCCTTGTTTAACACTATTGAATATGTGTATACACTACAAAATTTTGATATATATATATATACACACACACACATATATACACATACGAGTTGACTCTACGTATTTGTGAAAAAAGTATAGATAACTTGTTTAAGGTTGCTGCAGCCTAGAATTTCCATATTCTTGCAATCCAGACCTTTCAGAGATTCCACAGCTGATTTGGGTACAATACACTTCTTGTATCCCAGTTGAGCCAATGAGTTTACCCTTGCATCCATTCTAGGAACCTACAATATTACAGAACTTCCAACAAATTAGTACATTACATACAAACTTATCGAGAGAAAAGAACTTCGAGCTATGTTTTGCATAGACACGGGTAGGAGATACAAGGACATGACATGTATACGACGTGCAATAAAATCATAGAAATGATTCGCTAATAATAATAATAATATAAAAACATGATACTAGAAAATGATAACTTATATTTGCAATGTCATGTTCATCAATATGTTTTTGGAGTCTCGGACATGTTCAATGGGCATTTGTAAGGTGTCGGACGTGTACACTTTATTTTTTTCTAAGAAATCAGAAGACACGTTCCTGAAGAGTGTCCAAGGGTCGGATGCATATCAGAGAAGTCAATTTAGTTTCTGCTGTCAGAGTTCATCGACCGGAGAGCATTTAAAAGTAAACAATTACACACAGACACGTCAGCAGAACGCCAACGTCCACGTGTCATTCATTTTGTTAAAATACCACGTCATCAATATTAACGGGTAGTTGACTGATTAATGTAAAACGCTGTATTGAAAACAAAACTCGAGACCACTTTGACCTTTTGAAAGTTACGACAGCTAAAGTTTTGGTGCTTACCGAGCGAAGCTCTCCACTAAGGCCAATTTCTCCGATAAAAGCAACACCACTGGGAATGGAAATCTCTAAGAAGCTGAAGAAAACAGAGTAGGTTTAGAACAAAAACATAGTAACAGATAAAAGAAATGTTTATAGTGCAGAACGAATAGAGACGAAGAGAACACGTTGAAGCTTATGCAATACACGGTGAAACAATATTAGGAAGTGTTTGGATTAAAAAGGCTAGAACGAGAATTGGAATCAAGAATTCCAAACCCATTTTTGAGACCGAAAAGTCCTAATCCAAACGCAGTTTTAGTTCGGGAAAGGTAAATGAGGCGAAAGAAAGATGCGTGCCTGCTGCAAATTGCTGCTGCTATTGCGAGATCTCCAGCGGTCTCTGGCAGTCGCATCCCACTGACAACATTTAGGAAGATGTCCTGGCGTAGAAAAGAAAACGGAAAGTACATAAATCACGAAGAAACAACAATAACAATAACAAACGCTTTATAACAGTAATGAAATGAAAATTAAAACAACATAGGAAGTGTACGACTGAATCATGCAGGTTCGTAACATCTACCACAGAATCGGATACTATTGATAACAGTTGCACCATCTCCTTTCACAAAATCTCCACAAATTACCTTACACGAGCATTACTCTAAATTTCACATAAATTAATAATAATAATAATAATAAATAAATAAATTTGAAATAATATGTCCCATGTTGAGTGTAACTTACATCCTCTTGGAGCTTTAGACCAGCTTGCTTGGCTAGAACCTAAATTACAAGGAAAAAAGAAGAAAAAAACCAGTTCTTAAGATGTACGAAAGCACCACAATGATTGACTGTAGAATATTAATATGATGTTAAAAATAGCACGACAAATGTAGTCGGAAAATGCATGCATGCGGGTTTGGCTACCCATTGTCGAGAAGGGAATTTGTCTATCTATCTACATATGTTTCCCCTAGATTTCAACAAGCTTTGTGAAGTTGTAATACCAGGAGATAGAATATAGAATCCGATTAGAGTATGCAATTTGGACCCGAAGCTGTATCTCGGGTCTAATAAAATATCAAAGATTGATATTTGGGTTGGGTTGGGTTTATCATGGAAAAGGGTGAATCGGGTTGGGCAAGCTACACATTTTATATACAAACATGTGACCTGAAACCCGGGTTTGGCCTCACAAACCCGTACATCTTGTAGGTCGGGTTCGAAGTATTTTGAACCCGATCCAAAACTTGAATTATTAACACTAAATCAGATATATATGATATATCCCGTTTGAAAGGGAAAAAGAAATCTCTAAAATTACTCACTGAAATAATCATGTTGGCTCGGCCAGATTGTACTCCATTCAAATGCCTCGAACCTTTTGAGCCAGATGCACATAATGCCTATATGAATTCACACAGTCAATAAGATCATGAATATGCTTGCTAAATAGCATTGACCGACAAACAAAAAGAGAAACATTTCGACAAGAAAACGGAAAAGTTCATTTAGATTAACACAAACCCGCCAAAAATGTTCTCATTCCAAAAACTCTCAGTAAATTTAACAGTTTCATCAAATGAATATTGCAAATTCTAAATGAGAAAAGAACAATGATAAAATGGAAAAAACCTGAATTTCGACAAGAAAAGTCCGTGCTCCGTCCATAACTACTGCAACAGCTAATCCCGCTAAAACCTCCACATCCAAGTGCTGCTCGGTTAAATACATTGCGCTAGGGTTTGAAACAGCTTGCAGACCCGCTTGTGACATTTCAAATACTCCAAGCTGAGAGCAAAATTATCATCAATAAATAGCTATAAGAACTGAATATTTCTCGTGTGCCAGTTGGGATAGATTTTAATGACTCTATGGTTACACTTCGCCAAAGAAGAGAAAAATTATTGGATAAAAGGGGCAATGATACTATGACGGTATGTGGAACATCAGAAGCTACAACAAATGAGTTAATCTCTCTTTATTTATTTAATATATCCTATCGGGCTCGGCCCCGTTACTCGTTTGTGTAATTATTTTTGCCCCGTAGCCGCCCGTGCCCCGTTCGAGGCAGGAACATCGGGTCCCTGACAATTCGGGTCAAATTATCATCCCTAAAATGCGTTGCATATGACCAACAAACTTGAAAAAGAATCTGAATACATAATGCAAGTCCTTGAGAGTACACGAAATAATGGATATGCCGAAAACTACCAATATGGTTAATGAACTATCAAAGACTTGACCAATTTGGTCTTTGAACTAATTTTATGCCAAAATAGTCCCCCCAACAATTGATAAACGATCAAAATGGTTCAATAGTTGAGGACCATTTTGGCGTAAAATTAGTGTAGGAACCAGATTAGGGACCACTTTGGTAGGTTTTCCAAAATAAAACAAAGCCATAGGCAAATCACCTCATCCGTGGATCCAAAACGATTCTTTACGGAACGAAGCAAGCGATGAGATGTGTGCTTCTCCCCCTGAGAATTGATACATAAACATGTTACCAAGTGAAATTGAGATAAATAACCAAGAAATAGCAAACAGCATCAAGCACCATCTAAGTATGCTCTTAATATCCGATTTAGGTCGGTTAATATCAACCAAAATCACCTAAGAAACCAGAAAACAATTCCTAATAAAACTGATATCCAGCCCACATTTTGTGAGTTCGGGTAGCACAAAGTATCATGCAAGATGTTCTGATTGGGTCAGGCGACCCACACATTTTCCATCATAAACCCGCATTCCAAGCCAAAAACCGGAATTGCCTTCTTGGAATGCCAAGGAGTTGTGCATAGTATACATGGTGGTCAACAGGGAACTAATACCTCCTAATATCTCACAGTACTATTCTTTTAGGTGAAAAACACCGACTTCTTTATCAGTCTCCGAGCAGTGTTGACACAATTGGACCAGAATTTCATGGAGGGTCCAACAAAACATATTATTTAAGCTAAAACTCCAAAGAAATTGTGACAAGATACCTACTTCCAAATATAAAACAACATCGACGATGTGTTCCAAGACACGAGGTCCTGCAAGATCTCCGCTTTTTGTCACATGTCCAATCTGAAATACACAAAAAGAAGAGAAAAGTAAACGGGCTTGACTTAGTTTAACAAATAATAATAATAAAAAAGAAGTTAACAATGTTCAACAAAAGGACTTTGGCACATCATCTTATACATGCAACATCAATATGGTATCACAGTCCTTCGCTTATCATCTAGAGACTAGATCATATATCACTACATAAGGGTCACTGGGGTTATCTAAATTCTGGAATTGACATGCACATTTAGGGTTGTCAATTTGGGTCATGACCTGTGACACGACACAAATTTAGGTAGGTTTGGGTTCAGCTTAATCGGGTTCGTGTCAAGTGTCAACTAACTTAACCCATTGAATAATCGGGTCGTGCTCGTGCCTAACCCGTTTATTGACCCACTCATTTGAG
Source organism: Pelargonium myrrhifolium (assembly GCA_036897405.1). Lineage (NCBI taxonomy): Eukaryota > Viridiplantae > Streptophyta > Magnoliopsida > Geraniales > Geraniaceae > Pelargonium > Pelargonium myrrhifolium. The sequence continues at coordinate 6,958 of JAYMTK010002932.1, read as the reverse complement.
GATAAAAATGTAAATTTTCAAACACACTGTAAAAAAATGGCCCATATAAATATATGGCTGAAATATATTGGGTCATGTTGGGTTGTGTAATTTTGAACCCAATTGTTTAAACTTGCTAGCCGTGTCAACCTGCTCAGCCCATTTAATAATCGGGTTGGGTTTGGGTTGAACAATTCATCAGAGCACTAAACTTTCAACACGACCTACGAAAACAAATTGCCACCCTTATGCACATTAAAGGTAACAGGCATAATCACGTCCAGAGGGACAAATCTCGAAGAAAAGTATAGGATCAGTGAGCCTAATATGAATACGGAGTTTCTAAAATTTTAGGAAATCAGTAGATGATCAAACTGTGATTCACATAATCTACACTCACCAAAAAAACAGGAACATTAGTTCTTTTCGCATAACGAAGCAAGGCTGATGTGCATTCCTTCACCTGAGAAGCAGTGTCAACATCAGCATGTATGTTCATATGTTGTCAAAACCAACATACACCGTTATAGAATACAGATAGTGTTAGGCCGTTTAGGCCAAACATACTGAGCTAAAACCTAATTTATTTCAGGTAAAAGACCAAATTAGGTCCCTGAACTTTTTTAGATCCAAAATGGTACCTGAACTTTCGTGTTTGAACCCAATATGGTCCCTGAATTGTCGTGTTTGGACCCAAATCGGTCCTTGCCATTAGAGCTTATATCAAAAGTTCAGGGACCAAATTGGGTCCAAACACGAAAGTTCGACGACCAAATTGGGTCTTTTACCTTTATTTTAGTATGGAATATCCTTACCTGTGTGACAGCTCCAGCACTTCCAGTCACATTTCGCAAATAAACTGTTTGAATTGAATCGATAATAAGAAGCTGAGGAGAGAGCAGATCTGATTTCTCTAATAAATCCTGATAGAAGGAAAAAAAATCAATCACTTTAGGTTTATGGAAATAACAATGCAACAATCAAAATGATTGTCAGTCAAATGGATAAGCATTAAGTTGGGAATTTCACACACCTCAACATCAGTACTTGAATACAAGAAAAGTTCTTCTGTCGCAATCTGCATATGGTCAGCTCGGTTTCCGATTTGTTCTACACTCTGTTGCATAAGATGCAAACAAGTAAATTATCATACGTGAGGTCCAGTTATAAAATGAAATTGTAGTTGCTGTCTGTTGACAATATAGTATAAAATTTTAGAAGCTACACAAATAAATCTCAAATAATTTTTACCATTTCAAGTCTTATTTCCCATCCAAAGTTAGTACATATTCAAATTTCTTGCAAGTTTTCAAATTAATCATTCAAAAAGGTTTTGCCAAATATTAAGTTCACTTAATCAATTAGTACCGAGTACTGACCTCTTCACCAGAAACATAAACAACAGGACCCGGTTTACGAGTATCATGCCCTTTAGCTATTATTGCAGCAACCTTCCATTCAAAAGTATGGTTTACATTAGACCAGAATATAATAGAGGAAAATGATAATCAGTATTTAATACAAAGTACGGAAAAGCAAATATAAAAGAAATTAATAAAACAAAGTCAAGCATCATCCGAAAAATGAAAAGAAAAAAAAAAAAGAACTATAACCTATACCTGCAATAACAGAGTGCTCTTGCCAACACCAGGATCTCCCCCAACCAAAACTAAAGAACCTAACAAAAATAAAAGGAAAAAGATATAAAGTTAAGATAAAGTTCAAACACTACTAATCAATGAAGAACTAAGAGGGAGAACCCAATAACCCCATCACCATATATATTTGTTTGTGTGTATAATGCAGCTAACCAAACTAAGAAAGATGAGCATGTAATCACTAATCGGCATACATTAAAAGATGAAAACAAATAAAAAAATTAACGCAATTTAATCAAACCTGGTACGATACCACCACCAAGCACCCTTGCAACTTCACTCCCAAATGATCCAGGCCTAAGCATCAAGGACAATAAACAAAAACATTTACTTCATGGTTCCATAGATATCTTAGAACATGGTATAAAATCTTTTGTTATGTACTCATATACACCTGAGAAGTACCAGTGAGAAGCATGTCACTTACTTGCAAGCGACCTAAAGATATTCTAGCATTCTTATAATATGTATCACATGTGTAATTTTAGCAAAAGCCAAAAACAATAGGGATTTGAATGTTAATCACAAGAATCTGCTTTTTGACTAATTCTGATATTGAAAATGATCCGGCCTGATCAGAATGAATTAATTTATGTGTCTTGAACTCCATAATTCAGAATCTTAGAGAACGGTTAACTATATGCAAAAGCAAAAATGTAATACGAAAACTAATAGGCTAAGGAGCTAAACCTACCTAGCAACAACCATAACTAAAAATAAATTTGCTTGTTTCACTAGTTAGAAGCTCTTCAAACCCATAGTTCCAGTCAACCATGGCTGAAATAGTAACTTCTTATCATCAATTTTGCATATTTATAATGAGCATCAGATTGTCCTTTTCTTTTCCATTAATCATAGCAACCAGACAGACAGAAATAGGAAAACCAAATATAAATAAGCAAAAACTCACAAAGGAATTCGCCACTCTTGCTTATTGATCCCGCGGTTGACATCTGTCAACCGCATTGGAAGCACCTTGTCTTTTCGTTTGCGAAGACATGACTGCCCTGTATTCTCTGACACCTCAGACACACTTCTCTCATCCCCACTCCCACCATTATCTCCTAAAGAGAAACGCTTGAGTGTACCTACACACTCACACGCCTTGCATGCACCCCACCACTGTCCCTCTGTATGACCACAGTTTATGCAAACCCAGACGGTCTTTCCCTTCTTCTTCTTCATCACTGCATCCCCAACACTGAATCCATGGCCAAACCCATTCTCAACAACCTTGGAAGGCCTCTCTCTAGAAGAATCCTTAACCCACTTATCAAAATCAGACCTGTTCGCTGAGCTACATATCAATTTTGCCTTCTTGATACTCCTTTTAGTATCGTCTCTATCCAAATCATTTATCTTCTCGCTAGCAAATCCATTCCCAGAGAGATGAGTTGAACTCTCATTATCAGCAGTCCCTACTACCCTCTCTCCGGAAAAATCCTCACTCCCCTTGTTACACTTCAACCCAGTCGCCGACGCACCCATCGACCTCTCGTCTCTATCTAAACCATTAATCCCCTCACTAGAGCTCGCCAAACCCATTTGAGTTTTCTCTTCGGAAGCTGATCCTCTCTCGTTCTTCATTGAAAATTGCAAAGGCTGTACTATACCCTCCTGCATAGGGACCCATGACTGCCTTAAATTCTCTGGAACCTTAAGCCAACTTGTCTCGTTTCCCACTATGTTCTCGCTAGCAAATCCCTTCCTAGAGCCATGAGTTGAACTCTCATTCTCATTAGTCCCTATAACCCTCGCTCCGGGAAAATCATCACCCTCCTCATTACATTTCAACCTGTTCACCGACCCTTCCACTAAAATCTCATCTCTGTCCATACCTTTAATCACATCACTAGAGCTCGCCAAACCTATTTGGGTTTTCTCTTCGGAAGCTGATCCTGTCTCGTGCTTCATTGAAAACTGCAGAGGATAGACCATACCATCCTGCATTGGGAGCCGTGACTGCCTTATATTCTCTGCAGCCTTAAGCCAACTTGTCTCATTTCCAACTAGGTCCTCGCTAGCAAATCCATTCCCAGACACATGAGTTGAACTATCATTCTCTTTAGTCTCTATTACCCTCTCTACGGGAAAATTATCACCCTGCTCCACTGGAAACCGCAAAGGATGGATCTTACCCTCCTGCTCCGGGAGCCATGACTGCACTACATTCTCTGAAACCTTAAGCCCACTTATCTCATCTTCTACTAGGTCTTTGCAAGCAAATCCCTTCCCAGAGCCACAAGTTGAATTCTCATTTTCACTAGTCCCTAAAACCCTCTCTCCAAAAGAATCCTCACCCCCGTTATCACATTTCAACCTGTTCACTGACCCACTCACCAAACTCTCATCTCTGTCCAGACCATTAATGCCAGTACCAGAACTCGACAAATCCATTTGGATTTCAGTTCGGGAAGTTGATTCCGATTCCTGCTTTAATGTTAGTGGCAACGGACGGACCTCGCCCACCTGCTCTGGGAGTGATGAAGGCACTGCATTCTCCAAAACCTCAAGCCCATTTGCCTTATTCCCTGATACATCTTCAGTCAATCCCTGCCCCAAACCACAGGTTAAACCCTCGTTCTCAACAATTGTGGCAGCCCTCTCAACTGAAGGATCCTTAATCCCCATATCATTATTAGAGTCTTTTGCTGACCCTCCCACCAAATTTGTTTGCATAACACTCCCACAAGCCTCATCTCTGTCCAAATCATTAATCCCGTTACTAGAACTTGGCAAGCCCTTTCGGGTTTCCTCTTCGGAAGCAAACTCTAATGGCAATGGATGGACATTGCCCACCGGCTTTGGGAGCGATGACTGCAATGCATTCTCAGAGACCTCAAGCCCACCTATCTTATTCCCCACTGAGAACTCACTAGCATTAAAACTCCCACTCACTACATTACCAGAACTCCACAAACCCATTTGTGTTTCACCTTTAGTAGTCAAATCAGATTCCTGCTTTGGTAGTGATGAGCACACTGCATTATCAGAAACCTCAGACCCACTTGACTTATTCCCCAATGAGACCTCACCAATCTTAGCACTCTCATTCGGCTTATCTCTGTTCAAATCACTAACCACATTACCAGAAATCCACATTCTCATTTGCGTTTTACCTCCAAAAGTCAAATCAGATTCATGTTTTGGTAGTGATGAAAACATTGCACTCTCATAAACCTCAGGCCAACTTGACTTATTCACCACAGAGAATTCATTAGTCTTAACACCCTCACTTGGCTTATCTCTGTTTAAATCACTAACCACATTACCAGAGCTCCACATACCCTTTAGAGTTTCACCTCCAGAAGTCAAATCAGATTCCTGCTTTGGTAGTGATGAACATGCAGCATTCTTAGAAACCTCAGGCCCACTTGACTTATTCCCCACAGAATACTCAATGGCCTTAACACTCTCACTCGGCTTATCACTGTCTAGATCACTAGCCACATTACCAGAATTCGACATACCCATTTGTATTTCACCTCCAGAAGTCAAATCAGATTTCTGCTTTGGTAGTGATGAACAAACTGCATTTTCAGAAACCTCGAGCTCACTTGACTTATTCCCCATTGAGAACTCATGAGTCTTAACAGTCTCACCCGGTGTATCTCCATTTAAATCACTAACTACATTACCAGAAGTCAAATCAGATTCCTGCTTTGGTAGTAATGAACAAACTGCATTCTCAGAAACCTCAAGCTCACTTGACTTATTCTCCACTGAGAACTCACTTGTCTTAACACCCTCACTCGGCTTATCTCTGTTTAAATCACTAACCAAGTTACTAGTACTCCACCTACCCCTTTGGATTTCACCTCTAGAAGTCAAATCAGATTCCTGCTTTGGTAGAGATGAACACGCTGCATTCTCAGAAACCTGAAGCTCACTTGACTTATTCCCCACTGAGAACTCACTTGTCTTAACACTCTCACTCGGCTTATTTTTGTTGAAATCACTAACCAAGTTACTAGAACTCCACCTACCCATTTGGGTTTCACCTCTAGAAGTCAAATTAGATTCCTGCTTTGGTAGTGATGAACAGGCTGCATTCCCTGAAACCCGAAGCTCTCTCATGCCGTTCACTTTCTTTTCAGAATTTGAATTCTCCCTACTTTCATAAATCAAATCCTCCTTCTTACGGTAATCCTTCCAACCATTCCCATGGATCCTACCTCTGTCAACAACACTGTTTAACCCTCTCTCTGAAACCCCATGCCCGCTCGAGACCTCACCTCCATTTCTCGAAACCTGCAACATCTTCCCATTGCACGTCCGACATGGCGCCCACTGCACCCCGTTCGCCCACCTCCGCACTACCTTAAGACCACAATTAGAGCAGGCCCATGTATCCTGACTCACTCCCTTCATCGCTGTCTCTTCAAAATCAGTACCATGAACCGAACTAGCCCTCAGATCAAATCCCCGCCTCGTCTCCGATCCTCCTTCCGGTCGCGCCTTCGTGGCATTCTTGTAAATCCTATCTCCTTCACCAATATAAGTTCTCCAACCGTGGCCTCCCTCAGAACCCTGACTCACCGAACTAGCCCTCAGATCAAATCCTCGCCTCGTCTCCGATCCTCCTTCCGGCCGCTCCTTATTGGCATTCTTGTAAATCCTGTCTCCTTCGTCAATATAAGTTTTCCAACCATCGCCTCCCTCGGAACCCTGACTCACTCCCTTCATCGCTGTCTCTTCAAAATCAATACCGCGAACCGAACGAGCCCTCACATCAAATCCCCGCCTCGTCTCCGATCCTCCTTCCGGTCGCCCCTTCTTGGCATTCTTGTAAATCCTGTCTCCTTCGTCAATATAAGTTCTCCGACCATCATTTTCCTCGGAATCGTGTTTCCGACCTTCGCTGGGACCTCCCCTGGGGACGACCCTGCCCTGCAGGGGGTCGTACTCCATCGAACCACGATAAGCGGCAGCGTATCTCTGACGTTTGTAGTTGTGGTCATAGTGACGGAGAAATTGGGGGTTTCGGAGGGATTTGAAGGAGATGAATGATGAGTGCGATAGAGATTTTTGAATGCTGAGATTGATGATTTGCTTTTGGGTGTAGAATCTTCTCATCTCTGGTAGTTGATTGAGACTGAGATTGAAATTGAGAGTGAGAGCTTAAACCCTAATTTGGATTCGTTAGGGTTCTGGGTAAAACCCCGCCAAGTTCAAAACAGTGGACTGAGGAAACTAACGGACATGATATCTAGATGATTCCAAGAAAAATAACGAGAAAGAGTGTTTTTTTCCTATGCAACACAAATTTTGCTTTTAGCTCTTATATTATTGGGGAAATTACAGGTTACTATCCTGTTAGA
>JAYMTK010002931.1:0-13019 GCA_036897405.1 Pelargonium myrrhifolium | reverse complement strand
TTTCCAGTTTTCTGTTTTCCAAGTTGAAAAACTGTGCAACTAAACAAGTTTTTCAGTTTTCTGAAAAATTGGAGGGAATACTCCACAACTAAACAACTCCTTAGATTCCTTTCTATATATATATAGGGTTTAAGGTATATCAGTTGACTGATATAAAGTTATATCAGTTGCACTAATAAAGTGATGACACGTAATTTAAAATCATGGATCCGGACAAGTCGCTCCGCTCCCACAAATTCACTTGAGTGAGTATAAGTGATTTTAAATGAGGTTGGTTAGGTTGCAACTGATATAACTTTATATCAGTCAACTGATATACATTTTACCCTATATATATATATATATTAACATGATTGAGATTTGTATTAAAAACGACACAAATTGGCCAACTCATGAATTGGAGGAGTGCGTTGAAAATAATGTAAAGGATATGATCATATGTGGTTTTGGTGGGAATGAAACGGTGGTCCATATTTATTTTTCACCGAATCAAATAAATGGTTTGATCATCATGAATAATGACTTCATGTGATCTAATATTTCAGTTTTCTTATACTGTATACTAAAATATAAATTTGACTATTGGATATATATATATATATAAGAACCACTTTGAAAATATATTCATCAATCAGTTGTTAGGCCGCCGTCACTCACCAACTTAGGATGTAAAGTTTTGGGGGTAGGTGAGCCTCAGACCATATCGGACTTTGGATGATTCCGACCATCACCACCACTACATAATACAAAAAGAATAATAATCAATTCTTTAATTTTACTTTTAAGAAATTAATTATGAACCCTAATGCCTACTATATATCATTGCATTCATAACTGCATAGCTATATTTCATTAGTGTTTTTTCAAATAAAATTTTATTTAAACATTATATTTGAAAGAAGAAAAAAAAAAGAGTATTTCTATATGTCTCGAATTACAGTAACATGATGCATCAACTATATTTTAACTAATCATAATATGTCACGGATACGATGTTTCTTAGAAAAATAGACAATTGCGCAAAAAATTTATGAGAGACTAATAATACTACCACCGTCCCAAAATGAGTGTGATGTTTCAAATGAATTTTTGTCTCAAAATAAGTGTCAATTTTTTTGTTTTAGGAAGTTAGTTAGTATTCATTAATACATGTCCATAAGGATATAAGAGTAAATATATCACACTAAATAACTTTTTCTTAAAAAATTTCAAAATAGAAAAGAGAACACTCATTTTAAGTCGGAGGGAGTATTATATATGTAAAGTTGTTATTTTTTTATAATTGCTCTTAAACAAAAAATATACAATATATATGTAACACGAAAATTCACAGACTAATTTATCCTAGAATAACATGTATTACTTGTTTTAACCCATACACACACACATATATATATATATATGTCAATCTTAACTTGTGCAACCAAAACTTTGAATCCTTCTTTATTACTGCAAAACGAAAATAAACATAACAATAATAAGTTCACAATTTTATGTCCTATGTGTCTGAACCAAAAGTAAACATATTTCTATAACTGAGAAAACAAATTTATTGTTTGTTCAAGGGGGGCTCGGTGTCCAGCATTTTGCAACATAATTCGAAAGATGACACACTTTGATCTCATAAAATGACAAAATATATGCAAGTTTCTGAAAAGATAAAAGATGAAATTAAAACTGGTTAATAAAATTAACCTACCTTCTAAAAATGATTAATCAAACAAACAAACAAACACTATCTCATATCGCAATGCAGACAAAATAAAAGTATTTATTTATTTAAATGAAATTGCTCATTAATTAAATAAAAACAATAATGTAAGAGATGGAATTAAATGCCTAAAAAATATGGTACGTAGAGAGGAGAGTGTGGGTGGCTTTATACACCATACACGCCACCAACCTCGGTTCCATTTGACGGTAAAATCCGTCGTGCATCTCACAGTCCACGTGTCTCCTACCACACCCATCCGATCCCTCCACCATCCAACGCACACAATGCGCTCTCAACTAACACCCCCACCAACATTGTTTTCGCTACGTACCCCTCTATTTAAACAACCCCATCAATTCAATTCTGCTTAACCAACCCCAACCCCCCAAAACTCCTCTCCATTTTCCTTCACTTTCTCGGAAACCAAACACCCAACCAACCAACCAACCAACCTGCCACTGCCTCGTCCGTCTTTACTTATACACTTCAATGGATCAGGAAACAAATGGTCTCCGAAACGGCGACGTGTTGTGCATGAGTAATAATAATAATAACAATATGAATAAGGACCCGTTGAACTGGGTGGCGGCGACGGAGGCGATGAAGGGGAGCCACTTGGAGGAAGTGAAGCGGATGGTCGGAGAGTACCGGACGGCGGTGGTCCGGCTCGGTGGGGAGAGCCTGAGCATAGCTCAGGTGGCGGCGGTGGCCACGAGGGACGAGGGAGTCACGGTGGAGCTGTGCGAGTCGGCGAGGCAGGGAGTGAAGGCCAGTAGTGATTGGGTAATGGAAAGCATGAACAAAGGTACGGACAGTTATGGGGTCACCACAGGGTTTGGTGCAACTTCACATAGGAGGACCAAGCAAGGCGCTGCTTTACAAAAAGAGCTTATCAGGTATAATTTCACTTTTTACGTATTTCATATATAAAACTATTACATTTATTTTTTCACCTTTTTATGTGACAGATATATATATATTAGACCGTGACATGTATTTTTTTCATATAAATTTATTATTTTTATGTAACAAATACATATTTCATATATAATTCAAGCTATGACATTTATTTTGTATAATATTTTAAATAATAATTTTAAATGAGGTGTCACAAATTTATTAGTGTTTACTTATTTATTTAGTGGTAGGTTAGATTATAAATACAATGGCGCGAGATAATGGAAATTATCTGTGAATCCAGCTGGCAGGAGATGCTAGAGACACGTGTAATGAACGACCTGGATTTAGTATTTACGTGTTAAAATGAAAAATGAAGGAAATTAATATTTATTTAGATTCGCGCCCACCTACCAACTAATTGACCTCCATTCATTTTATATCTGATCATATCATCATGAGAAGGTGAACAGACAATATTTAACTACACAGGGACAAAAAAATTGAGAGGTTAATATTTTTTCGATTTTATGGTAATTTTAGTTAATTTGTGAACGTGAGACATTTTACATGAGAGGTTTTAATTGAATTTTGAAAATCCACTGAATTTGTACATATGAATAACTCTTTAATTTCAGATCACTTAATTATTTATATTTCAACAACAGCTAAGTAGATGTCAATCTTAAATTAAAGTTTGATTTATCATACATGAGGTCTAGTAGATTCCAATTGTTTTTACAACAGAGTTTAATCTTCAGACTGTCTCAGTTATTTTTGATAAAATTTTAAATTCAATTTTTCAGTAGGTTAGCATCAGTATAAATTTTACAATAGAAGTAAAAGTTCAATTGTAAATTTGAATATGTGCATTCACTCACGTGTATAACTATACTTCCGGTAAAAATTCAACAGTTTTTTATCTTTTCCAATAGTAGTAATTATATCTATTTTTCACTTTAAATATTTTTTTATTATATTAAATACATTTACCTCACAGTTAAAATGTAAATTACATTTTTTTATTAAATATCACTCATACCTATGAATGAAACTTTTTTTTATTGAATTTAAAATCTCTAATAAATTATAGTAATTTAATATACATATCGTGTTTTGATGAAAATAAGATGAAAATGATATCACATAAAAATATCTCATAATATGCATACACTCGCTTAAAAGATGAAGGTTTCCCACACGGAAACAAGAACATGAATAAAGAGTTCCTAGTGTGACCTTAATATAATAACTCAAAATAAAATTTGGCATTTTCAAAATTTTATATATTTTAAAATATTATTTTATTAAATATTGTATACATTCCTTTTGCTCCATGTGGTCAGAGTGTTTCATTAATGAACATATTTAAAATAAAATATAAATGTACCAATACTGTAATACACAGTATATATTTACAAATATCATACATGGTACAATTTTTATTAAAAATTTATTTCATTTTATTTTTCAAATGCCAATATACATAAATACGTGTAAATCTTTCTCCTCATGTGAGTATTTATTATTTACCACGTTCAATTAAAGTTGATCAATGTTTAAACATTTTTTGTTTGATGAAATTGTTTGAATACTTATTTAGCTTGTTAGAAGATAGAGGGTGTTAAGAAATAATGAGCTAAAGGAGCTTTTATAGAGTAATTGGCTGGGCCGTACAAATTGAGCACATATGATATAGCCAGGTTGATTTATCTGAAATTCTTATTTAGTAATTAATTACTTAATTATAACTGAATTTGTACGTACCGAACAGATTCTTGAACGCCGGTATATTCGGAAATGGAACGGAATCTTCTCACACGCTGCCGCACACCGCCACCAGAGCTGCCATGCTGGTCAGAATCAACACCCTCCTCCAAGGCTACTCCGGCATCAGAATCGACCTCCTCGAAGCCATCACCAAGCTCCTCAACCACAACATCACTCCTTGCCTCCCCCTCCGCGCCTCCATCACCGCCTCCGGCGACCTCGTCCCCTTCTCCTACCTCGCCGCCCTCCTCACCGGCCGCCCCAACTCCAAAGCCCTCGGCCCCGCCGGCAACCACCTCACCGCCGGCGAAGCCCTAAAACTCGCCGGAATCAACGAATTCTTCGAATTGCAGCCCAAGGAAGGCCTCGCCCTCGTCAACGGCACCGGCGTCGGGTCCGGCATGGCCTCGATCGTGCTCTTCGAGGCCAACATTTTGGCGGTTTTGTCGGTGATTTTGTCGGCGGTTTTTGCGGAGGTGATGCAGGGGAAGCCGGAGTTCACGGACCACCTGACGCACAAGTTGAAGCACCACCCGGGGCAGATCGAGGCGGCGGCGATTATGGAGCACGTGCTCGCCGGAAGCGCGTACGTGGCGGTGGCGGAGAAGGTGCACGAGACGGATCCGCTGCAGAAGCCGAAGCAGGACAGGTACGCTCTCCGGACGTCTCCGCAGTGGCTGGGTCCGCAGATTGAGGTGATTAGGTTTTCGACGAGGTCGATCGAGAGAGAGATCAATTCGGTGAACGACAATCCTTTGATTGATGTTGCGAGGAACAAGGCCTTGCACGGCGGGAACTTTCAGGTACTTTTTTTTTTTTTTTTGAAGTTAATTGTTGAAGTTTCAATTATTTTAAAGGGTAAAATGTATATCAGTTGCAATTTAACAAAGTCAATGAGGTGATGCCACCTCATTTAAAATCACTTAACCCACCCAAGTGAACTTGGGGGTCCGGATCTATGATTTAAAATAAGGTGTCACCACTTTATTAGTTCAATTGATAAAATTTTATATCAGTCAACTGATATACATTCAACCTTATTTTAAATTTTGAGGTATGAAATGATAATACCTAGAGCTGTCAAATGGGTTAGCCAGACGGACTAGGGTCATTCTCATTCGGGCTTAGGCCTAAATGCATGTATGTTTATCGAGTCATTTTTATCGTCTCTGCCTTGATAGTATCAGGTCGTGATGTCCTTGAGCCACAATTCAATTTACGAGCAAAATAAATTGCAAATTGAAATCAACTCTATTTTTTCGAACTTGAACATAGACGCGTTGGGTAAAAGATTAGTTATATGTTTATAACGTCACTTTTTGTCCCCTGGGGTAGCTTTTATATTAGAGAATTGTCTTTCCGTTAGGAATTCAAAAAGTTTTTTCTATGTTTTTTTCGAACAAATAATAATATTATAACAAAATTATCAAATACTAACGAGAACAACTGAACAAGCAATTTATGGGCCGTTTGTTTAGATATTTTCAAGTGAATTCTTAAAAAATTAAGACATTAAAAGGTCAAATGTGTAATTAAAAAATAATTATCTTTTTTCAAATAATTAAATGAATAACATTTTAATTCTATTTTCATAAAAAATAAACAAACGCCCCCTTAAAGCGTCCGAATCTCTTTAAAGATCTAGGATTAAAACAAAATTACCAACTTCTAGTAAGACGAGCAGGTTTAGACGTTGTTAGCTCATTTGCTCTCACGTTTAGCATCAGTTTTTAAATTTAGAATTGCTAACCCCTCGCTAATTAAGCAGGTTAATTTTGCGTCAAATATGAAAAGTTTTGAAGTGCTGATAATCCCTATTTGTACATAGCACAATTTGCGTCTTCTTGATAGAATATGGAGTTTTTTGCTTAAAGAAAAGACGTAATAATATCATTTCAATTTCAAAAATACCATGTAAAAAAATTAACGAACGCAATGATTATCACAGGGAACCCCAATTGGCGTCTCCATGGACAACACCAGATTGGCAATAGCCTCAATCGGGAAGCTCATGTTTGCTCAATTCTCCGAGCTCGTCAACGACTTCTACAACAATGGCTTGCCTTCCAATCTCTCCGGAGGACGAAACCCTAGCTTGGACTACGGGTTCAAAGGTGCGGAAATTGCAATGGCCTCGTACTGCTCGGAGCTCCAGTTTTTGGCCAATCCTGTGACCAATCACGTGCAGAGCGCCGAGCAGCACAACCAAGATGTGAACTCATTGGGACTGATCTCAGCGAGGAAAACAGCCGAAGCAGTGGATATTTTGAAACTCATGTCCTCGACCTACTTGGTCGCGCTATGCCAGGCTATAGATTTGAGGCATTTGGAGGAGAATCTGAAGAGCACAGTGAAGAACACTGTGAGCATTGTGGCCAAGAAGGTTCTCACCATGGGCGTCAATGGGGAGCTCCATCCTTCCCGATTCTGCGAAAAGGACTTGCTCCAAGTGGTTGATCGGGAACACGTGTTCGCCTACATTGATGACCCGTGCAGTGCCACGTATCCACTGATGCAAAAGCTAAGGCAAGTCCTGGTCGACCATGCTCTGCTAAATGACGAAGATTTGAAGAACGTGAACTCTTCGATCTTTCTAAAGATAGGAGCCTTCGAGGAGGAGCTGAAGACAGTGTTGCCAAAAGAAGTTGAGGGGGCGAGAGTTGCTTTCGAGAGCAATCGCTCGGTGATACCTAACAAGATCGAAGAGTGCAGGTCTTATCCATTGTACAAATTTGTGAGGAAAGATCTGGGAACCGGATTTCTTACCGGAGAGAAAGGGACGTCGCCTGGAGAAGAATTCGACAAGGTGTTCACAGCAATGTGCGAAGGGAAGATAATCGATCCGATGCTCGAGTGTCTCAAGGAATGGGATGGAACACCGCTTCCAATTTGCTAGAACCCTGTCTGCTACAATTGTTTCACATCAGTAATTAGGCTGTTTGTTCTATTTTTCTTTTCATTTCTGTTCTTGTAATGTAAACTTTATACACAAAATTTGAATTTGATGTTACCTCTTAGCCTGCCAAGCCACGTGCTCATATGTTTGTACTGTATCAACATTTCCAAAACCCGAGACTCCAGGATCCGCAGATCTGCCTGCATAAAATCGGAAAATAAACCATCAGCAATAAGTTCAACTCCACAGCTTAAGATATAGAAACACCAACAGAAAATTCCAAGAACAAGATCAAACACCTTAGAGAAGCTTAGAATAGTAATGAAATAAAAAAGACAGAAACTTGTACATAATTACAGCTGAGGCATGAAAGCGCAAACAATAAAAATTCATTACACAGAGGCCAGCCTTGCATCTACACGGTACATAAGGCAAGTTCGCGGCCTCTCATAAGCATAAGCATCCATATAATTAACAGTAATATGGAACGATCAATTCTACAGGTGGTCACTCATCATCTGATAAACAAACAACGGCATTGGTTGCAGCAGCAGGAGCCTGGGTAGGCACATCATCACTCTCCAAATCCAATCCAGAAAGATCCATCTGGTCCAAGTTTGATCCCAAATCAGGCAGAGGAGACCAAATATTTGGCACATTTGCACCACATCGTCTATCAACATCCATAAGCAACTGCACTGCAGATAATGGCAGCGCACTGGAAGTTCCAGGTTGATGGGCCGTAGTAGATACAGACGGTAACGGTGGACAAGGTGGCAACTGAACTACAGATAATGGCAGCGCACTGGAAGTTCCAGGTTGAAGGGCCGTAGTAGATACAGACGGTAATGGTGGACAAGGTGGCAACTGCACTGCAGATAATGGCAGCGCACTGGAAGTTTCAGGTTGATGGGCCGTAGTAGATACCGACGGTAATGGTGGAAGAAGAGACATCTGACTAGACGAGGGAGATTGTGTAGGGTGATTATTAAGTACACGCTCACTTTGCATCACACTGGGAGGAGGCTGGACAACAGTTGAAGACACTGTCGTTAAAGGAGAACTAGCGGGGTGACTGTTAGGTGCCGGCTGATTTTGCATCCTACTGGGAGGAGGCTGGAGACTAGATGAAGACAATGTCGTTGAAGGAGAACTAGCAGGGTGATTGATGGGCGCCGGCTGATTTTGCATCCCACTGGGAGGAGGCTGGAGACTAGATGAAGACAATGTCGTTGAAGGAGAAATAGAAGGGTGATTATTAGGTGCCTGCTGAATTGGCATTCCACTGGGAAGGGCCGGGAGATTTGCTGAAGACATACCCGTTGAAGGTCTGAAGCGTTGCAAGTGTGGGGCGGGTGTGCGAATTTCACTGGCACCTAGACGGCTTCCTGCCGAATGCGAGATAGGGCTTATGAGAGGAGGCCTCGCTGGAACACTTGCAAAAGACCGGGAATGGTGAACAGGCTGCCGAGGGAGAGCTGGAGTGTGTAAACTAGCTGCAGGAAGGGAAGACCGGGGGCTCGCTGCACTTGGAGGTTGAGCTGATACTGTAGACATACCGTTGACTACGGGCGGTCTTTGTCCAGTTCTCCGTGCAGTTTGCAGCAACTGAACCAGCTGCTGCCTGAAACTTGCCAGATCTGCCAATATATATAAAAATCAGGAGCTTGCACACAATGAGAAAAAATAAAAATAAATAATCTGCACACAAGAAAGACGTATCTTCAGAGATCAATTACCTTGCTGCATTCCTTGCGAGCCAGATTCCCTATTATCCATACATTTACACCTGAAAGCCTCTGCCAATATCTTATTCACTAGAACTTTGTAATGATTTACATCCAGTTCCTTTTTTCTAGCAAAAAATTCAACGTCAATCTTCTGAAGCTTGATGTCATACTTTTTACGAATTTGAGCAACCACCACCTCTATTTCCTTCTCGCAATCAGCTTTCAGCTGTTGCTTCTGCTCACAAGGAAGGCAGGTTTAAGCATAAAGACATCAGTCAAAATATAATTGCAACTTGATGACTAGATAAGAATTAACTTTGGGCACATGATAGTCAGGAAAGATGACCAGTGAAACCTCTAATGGAAAGAAATGAAAATGGAAAAGATGTGAGAATTGGAGTAAACCAGAAACTTACCGTATCTTCATGAGTCTTGACAGAATGGTCAATCTCATTACGTAATCTATCCAACTCGTTCTGGAGTGGGTCCAGAGTAACAGGTAAAGGCATTCGAGACACCAATGGGGCAATTGGTACTTGACGATGCTGAGGGTGGTCAACCAATGATCCTGAGGGCAGAGCAGGTTGTGAAGTGGTTCGCTGTTCAGTGCTAGGCTGCTGTCGACTTTCATCAGCTGAAGGAAAAACAGGTGGATTACCAGAAGAGGAATTTAAGGGAGCAGAAACCTGCAATTGCACCACAGGCTCTCTAACTGGTGTCTCGTGTATCCTGTGTGCAGATGGTACATCATTAACTGGATGAGATAGTGGGCGTTCAACTTGTAGAGTAACATTCTGTTCTTCATTATTAGGCTGATGTTCTGAAGAGGAATCTGTTGTCGGCTGCGCAGGAGTATCTATGACAGGTCCTTCATTATGACCATGATCAGAACTTTCAGCGTTGGAGGGATGGAGCTGTGGAGGTTCAATTAGGTGGGGTCCATTCTGCTCTTCAATACGAGGCAGCTGTTCATTTTCACCAGCTGAAAGGAAATCTTGCTGTAATTGCACTACGGGTTCTATATCCGGTACCTCAAAATTACTGCAACCAGATGGTACATCAGCACTTGAATGACATTGTGGACGATCACCTAGTTGAGTATCATGCCACACTTCACTACCGGGTGCTTCTCCATCTTGAATTTCGGTAGATGTGGAAGGAAGGAAACATTGATCTTCGAGTACCTAGCCATGTAATGATTATTGATTAATTGATAATGATAGGTCACTTATATCAGTTCCTATTTCTAATAAATCAAAACACGTCTTAGCACAAAATAATGTCACAGAACAGTCACCAAGAGAAATTACAATATACAATCATCTCAAAATAGGTTTGGGAATAATTCTACAAAATCTTCAAAATTACATAACCACAAAATAAATATAACCTTGTTGAAATGACTCATAAAAGAGAACATATGACAATGTAGTCCATAAGAAAAAACAAATAATTAAAAATAGAACATGAAATTATGTCAAAATATGCATATTCATTACCAGGTAATGATCAAATAGATATCAAATAATCAATAAAAGGGAACTTACTTGATTTAAGGCCAATAGGTCCCGCTGAGAAGAATCTTGATTTATGGTACCACCCTCTCCATTCTGCTGGTCAATCTGCATAGCAGTTGGTATATCATAGGCCCTAGCATCAACGTTGTCCCTATTGAAGTTAACACCTCCCAGCACACCAGAAACAGTTTCAGGGGCAGCACGCCGTAGCTCTTCATCAGGAATGCTTAACGTTACTGCATCAGGAATTTGTACATCGACTGAATGTTGCTCAAGCCCCCCAGCTGAGCCTATAGTCTCCCACCCATCCTTCACACTTGGATGAGTGACAGCTTCAGTCCAGTTTCCAGACCTTACAACTTCATCGCTAACATCCCTTGGCAAGTCATGTGCAATTTTGTCAGACCTCTGTTCTTCCCGGGTAACATTCTCAATACCATCACAAGCTCTTCCTCGATCACTGGTATTCAGGTTTTCTAACACACACCTAGATTCATCAGACAAAAGCCTATTTAATAATTCAACCTGAGACCAAGACTTCACTTCATCCTCCAAAAGGGCAAATTTCTGTTCCTCCCTTTTCCGGTCAGAAAGTTGCATTTCCCTAAGATCTTCGAGGTGCATGTTCAATTGTTGTTTATGTTGTTCAACTTTTGCAGCAAAAGCATTTTCCAGCATCTTTTGTCTATCTGTTCCGGCTGAGCTCCTATCAAGACAGTTAACAACAGCCAGCTCCGTTTTATGTTTACTCTCAAGCTCTGCCTTCTCTTCCTCATAGATTCTGCATAATTCCTTAACTTCTTCATGTTGCTTCCATATAAGTTTTGATAACCGTTTTTTGCATTTCTTCTGCAATTTTTTTATACTTCTGGAGATATCTCTTTCTACCAATTTTCTGATATTTGGTAACTGGTCTGCAGAATATGCTTGCTGATTTTTAGAGGTATTTGGACTGCCAAGTGGAAAGTCTTTAGATGACAAGGAAGAAGCTTTTGGAGAGTTGGTTATCTTCAAATATCCTGTACGATATAAAAACATGTGCTTCAAACAGCGCAGCTTTGAATGGACATAATCTGCTTCTTCTTCATTGCAGTCAAACTTTAAATGATGCTTTGCAAGTTCAAGCGTCTGTTTGTGATCAATCTTTTTTTTCAGGAACGAAGCAGCAGTCCAACACTGAAATTTGCACAGTAAAACACGTTACACATACCATAGTGACTGTAATAAAAGGTCATTTGCTTACAGATCTGAATCCATCGGTGAACTAAACAAAATATGCTAATTAATGTAACATAGTTGCACTATGTAATCATGTGGGAAGCACCTGTCATGTGTATGGGTTTCAATAGAAAGAAAAGAAAAAAAAAAAAAAAAGAGAGACTTTCTGGATTTAATCTAAAGAACAACAGCACATATTTATTTCTAGGTGTAATGCACATGGATGTTCATTAGAATAATACAGAAGACTTGCTAGATTTATGTTCACATACAATAGTACACTCGTAGTTTCTACATACACAAAATGACGAGTTCAGAGTAGCACAATGTGGTAGAATGGGACAGTTTTGAAGGTCTAATTTCACAAGACAAATGATATGATCATCACAGAACTTTCTTTTAGTATAAATAATGGAGCTGAATGCAAAGATTCAGACCATACTCGGGACACTCATTTTGGGACAGAGGGAGTAGTTTAAATCTTATCCCTTTTACTTAAACCCATAAAATAGATCCTTGAAAGTAGTGAACTTCTTAGCTGGAATTTTATGATACAACTTTACCTCCAATTAAAATTCAAGGGACTCCACTATTCATTTGCTGTAAGAGTACCCACAAAATAAAAACTCACAAGGCAGGCAAATGGGTCATGTGTTAAAAGACCCCACTAACTAACTCTGCAACCTACAAAGCATGTTTTTATTTCTATACATACAAGATTGTCTGATATTTTATAAAATTATAAAGGAACACTCGTAAACAATTAAAATTATACTGTAGTGCATATAAAACAAATACTCTTACCAGAGATATCTGAAAAGCCTGTAAAATGGTTGCTGGTTCCCTGCTGACGTGGTGATTATTCATTACATATTCAAAAAACTTCTCAACCATATAGTTGATATCATCCTGCATTTACATCATCGTAGCAACATATCATCAGAGAATGACTGCTATATATACTGCAGAGATGATCATGTTCAATCAAATCAATAATGACATCAAGATTTTGAAAACAACTGCCATATAAACAGCAGAGAGATTATCATGTTCAATAAAATAAACAATGACATAGTGATGAGGGTCAAAGAAGTAGTTATGGAACGGTTTTAGAATTTCATTGTATTCTCTATAAATAGTATGTTTGTTTAGTTTTGCGGCAGATTGGATGATATTGAAATTTCAAATTTCAAACTTAATTGTGACCTCTCTCTCTCTCTCTCTCTCTCTCTCTCTCTCTCTCTCTCTCTCTCTCTTTTTTTTTTTCTCTCTCTCTC
>JAYMTK010002930.1:0-13021 GCA_036897405.1 Pelargonium myrrhifolium | reverse complement strand
GTTGTGGCATTATTTAATCAACGTAACAATATATAGTAGGTCCAATAGACATACATTATCCGAATTATGTTTAAGAGAGTTCTTTGAAACAAATAAACTAACATAAATAAGTTTATTCTTTCTTCATTAGGGAGTTCTCTGAATTCTTTTTTATTTTTTAAGGTGATTTTATGTTTTTTTTTTCTTTGTCTTTTTAGCGCATAAAATTGGTTATTAATAAAATTTGAATGCATTATACATGGCAAAACGAGCGATAAAACATGAAAGATGAGATGTGAAGTATACACCTCAAATATGGCCCACAAAAGTTTACCAAAAATATGAGAGTTAAAGCATGTGTTAAGGAAAACCCACCATTTTTATGGGAGGTTGGGAATTGGCGCAAAAAAAGCAAATGAAAGGCCAATACTTAGGAACAGGGCTACAATTGAATCTCTGTTGTTAGTGATTGAAGAGAGAGAGAGAGAGAGAGAGAGAGAGAGAGAGAGAGCAAAATCAAAAATCCTCTCTCTCAACCTCATCAACATCATCATCTCCTAATCAATAAAGGAGCTCTGCCCTCAGCCTCGGCTCAGGTTGCCTTTTGGGGCTGAGGGGCTGTGTGGTTGGTGGGTTTTGCTTTTGATTTTCATTTTCATTTTTGTGGTTGAATCAATCGAAACCCATCACCCTCAACTCTTGCCCTTTTTTTGTTAGCCACCATTAATTTTGTCCAGATAATAATAACTGGGTATTTTTGAATTTTGAGCATTGTATATATATATAAAAATCAAAGATGGGAGGGTGTTGCAGTGCAGAAGTGAAGTTTGGGGTGGTGAAGGACAAAGATAGGTATCAGAGGGAGGCAGATGATGATGAGGTTGATATCACCAGACCTGGAGATTTTGGGGCTCGTGTCAGGGTACAAGGGTCTTCTCGCTACTGCTCCATGTACACCAGACAAGGAAGGAAAGGGGTCAATCAAGATGCCATGACAATCTGGGAGGTAACATCTCATACTATTTTCATTGTCTCATTGTTCCTTGTTCTTGTCTTTGGTCATATACTCTTGTCCAAAAGAACTCAAACATTCTTTCATGTGAATGTGAATTTGGGATTTTGTGTTTGGGTTCGATTACTGTAAATGTGTATAAAGGTAAGACGCATGCAGAGCTATTTGAAAATGGTCGATCGTATAAAGTAAAACACGTGTATATCTAAGTCTAAGATTGACCCATGTCACATCTTAGTCTATCGATTAAAGATCGACCATGAAATTAGAACGATCTACTGCATAGAGTAAAAGCATTTATATCTAAATAGATCGAACCATATCTTTTTCAGTGTCAACCGCACTATGATTTTTTCTTGGTTATCAAAACCAAAACAATTTCGACCTTATTACTATGTCTTGGGCTTGAGTTTATTTTGATTATCAACCATTGCAAAACAGCAAAAGCATTAGCAATTCTGGGTGTGAAATATCCAGAAGAGCTGGTGCATTAGCCTCCAATCTCCTACCAGACATCTTGTGGACCTCTAATGTCTGAAATGAGTTTTTCCATGCTCCAACAGTGAAAGAACTTTTGGCTGAATGTTTATAAACATTCATCTCTAGTCTATAGGAGATAAGTGGACCTCTACTTATAGCCTTTAATGCGTTTTGCAATCCAAGTTTATTCACCAATATTCATCTGATAATGCGAGGGGATTGAGGTCAAATTTGAGACTCCTATAGGGTCAAAAACTAGCCAAATTTGAAGTTGTTTTGATGCTCACAGCTAATATTATAGCTTTCAACTTGGTAGGACTTCGCCGGGGAAAAGGATACCTACTTCTGCGGTGTATTCGATGGTCATGGTCCTTTTGGTGACAAGATTGCAGGCCACATAGCTGATTACTTACCATCAAAGCTCTCAGCAAACATTAAAATGGCACAAGTCAACAGCTTAAGTCATGATCGAAAGGGCCACAAGAGTCCTAATAATAATAAAAATCTATGTTCTATGTTGGAGAGCAGTATTCTTAAATCCTTCAAAGAAGTGGACGATGAGCTCAAGCTCGTCTCCTCGGTTGATACATTCTGTAGTGGCACAACAGCTGTGGTTGTAATTAAACAGGTACATATTGCTACTCTAAGCTACATTAACATTCTTGTATCTCTTGACTCATATGATCCTATGTCCCAACTTGTAGGGAGAAAACTTGATGATTGCTAACTTGGGAGATTCTCGCGCGGTTCTTTGTACAAGAGGCAACAAAAACGATCCTGTCCCCGTCCAACTTACAACCGATTTGAAGCCCAACGTGCCAAGTGAGTCCATCTGTTTCGACTTCTCAATGACTCAAACACTACCCAAAAAAAAAAGTCTATTCAGGGCTACAAGCAAATGTTGTAGCAATGTTGTAGGAAACAGTTTTGCTACAACTTTGCTACAAACTAACAATAAGATTGTTACAAAGTAGCTACAAGATTGCTACAGATTGACTATAAGTTTAAATCGATTTCTCAACTCTTTCACTAATGGCATTGTCTTCTTGGCGTGTATAATTCAGGTGAAGCCGAAAGAATCAAGAGTTGTAGAGGCAGAATCTTTTCGTTGGACGAGGAACCAGAAGTGCACCGAGTATGGATGCCAGAGGAAAACTGCCCTGGCCTCGCCATGTCACGAGCTTTCGGAGATTTCTGCCTCAAAGATCACGGCCTCATTTCCACTCCAGATGTTTGCTATAGGAAGCTCACAAAGAGCGACGAGTTCATTGTCCTAGCAACTGATGGGGTACAAAACAAGCAATGAAATAGCCTATTTCTCGTTCTTGATCAACATTCACAAATGTGACATTTATATTGTAATTCTTTCTTGCAGATATGGGATGTGCTATCGAACGAGGAAGTGGTAAAGATAGTTGCATCAGCAAGAAAGCGATCCATGGCAGCGAAACTGTTGATAAGCCGAGCTGTAAGAACATGGAGAACAAGGTATCCGGGATCCAAGGTCGACGACTGTGCGGTGGTATGCTTATTCTTGAAAGATCCGAAACAGTCATTGGATCCAATGCTTGTGCATTGTAGCTCAAGAACACTGAGAGGTGATCTAGCTCCGAAATACGAGCTCATCGAGACAATTGCGGAGGACGAGAGCGGCATAGAAGAAGTAAGTAGAGTGAATACTATTGTCAATATCCCCGGAAAACCGAGCAATGCTGCAAACAATCGTGATGTCAGGAGGTAGGAAAGATATGTGAGTGCGAGAAAGAGGAAAAGAAAACCCGAGTAGAAACTGTATTATGGTCTCTGAAATCTTTGTTGTTCAAACTAACAATGTGATTTTTCTTTAGAGTTGTTTTTTTGAAGTTTGAGATTTTGTCAAACTGTGTTATGAGGCAGATGCCCCAATTTATCCAAAAGAAGAAGAAGAAGAAATCTATAGCCCTCCTTATTGTATTTGTAGTATTGTATCATAACCTTCTTTTTCTTGTGTTCTTGGTTTCTCTGAATTCATTTTTCGCTTAATACAATCACTCTATTTTCCGAAAATATTTTATAGTCAAATTTGTAGGAATCCAAAACCAAATTTCTACTCTAATACCAGTTGTTTGGAGTGCTTGCCATTTGCACTTACTTGTGTAAGAAACAAGTAATGAGTGTAAGTCTCAGGTTCTTGTTGGCTTATGAAAAGAGAGTAATAAGTTGAACTTCTTAGAGTTACTTTTCTTAATACACCTATTATAAGAAAACTCAAACCTACACGACCATCTAATTTTCAGAATTTTAGCTCTGTTACAAGCAAAATAGTTCACTCGGGACAGAGGTTAAATTCCTAATTAAAGTTCACAATGAAAGTTCAATGCACTATCATTCAGGACTTCGATGTTATTTTCTTCCACATTTCACATCTTCTCTCGGGTTCTTTCTTTCCTTTCTAAGGAAGGCTTCACAAACCCAACACTCAGCAGACCAAAAGGTTAAAAACTGAAGATTCCTCTCAAGCATCTCATTTATCGCCGAAGAAAATGAAAAAACATTACAAATTTAGGGTAACCATATATAGTTGCAATTAGAGCATAGGATTCTAATCACAATCCATCCATAAAACATAACAACATACATTACACGTAAATTCTTCACACTACAAACAACTATCAAACGTAGTACATAATACTAGAAAGAAAAGCTAAAAATAAAGTTCATTTCCTACTTACGTACACAGAAAACAGAGTAACCAACAACAACAAGAACCAAAGACTAGAAATCTTCATGATCCCAAACATCAGCTACACTCCTCAATGGCCCATCATTCTTGTTCACCAAGAGATCTTCACCATCCAACACTCGTTTCTGCATATCCATTGAAATAAATAATCAGTGATCAAGTTAATACACATATACAATTAAACACAAATGCAATAACTCAAGTACCCACCTGGCCTTTTATGCTGCTAAGAACTCGAAAATCCTCCTCCGGAATCTGCCAACCAAACACTTGTATGTTCTCTCTGATTCTCTCAGGGTTGGTTGATTTAGGAATCACACTAGTCCCTCTCTGAACAGCCCATCTCACCAGAACCTGCCCTGGCGTCTTGTTCAGCTTATTCGCAACCTTCTCCACTGTGTCATCATGGATCAAATCTCTGCCTCCTTCTTGCGACCCCAGTGGCGAATAGGCCTAAACCAAAAACTCATCAAATCCTTAACAAAGACATGTAATGTAATAACCTGTAAGTGAAAGAGAAACTGATGTTGTTACAGTGACATGGATGTTGTTGTTGTTGCAAGCTTGGAGCATCTTGTCGTTCCTCCAACCAGGGTGCATCTCCATTTGACAGACGGAGGGTATGGTTTCGGCGAATTCGAGGAGCTTACTGAGCTTCTTCAAGGTGAAATTGGATATGCCAATGTCTCTTACAAGATTCTCCTTCACAAGCGCCTCCATTTCTCTCCAAACTCCTTGCATGTCAAAATCCAGAACCTCCCCTGCTTTTGGTGGCCTGCTTGCTCCTTCTTTCAGATGAAATGGCCAGTGAATCTACACCATGTATATTCAACTTAAAATAATCAAAAATTCATAACATATGGAGATCGAATAGTAATTCAGACATGAATACCAGATAAAGATCGAGGTAGTCGAGTTGCAGATCTTGAAGGGTTTTAGTCAGTGCGGGACGGACTCTATCAGGGGACAAGTCAGAGCACCTACAGATACATTCACCAATCACCATTGTTTTGAATAAAGATGCAATGAAATATGAACAAAAGTTAGAGGTAATTAAGTACCAGATTTTGGAAGTGATGAAGAGGTCTTTTCGGTCAACACCAGCTTGCATGGCTGCGCTGAGGCCATGGCCTACCTCTTCTTGAACTCCATACTCAGCAGCTGTATCTATGTGCCTGTAACCAGCCTACGTACAAATTGGAGATGGTCACTAAAGTATTGAATACTATAAAAGAAAAAAGCTAAAGAAAATTAGTATATTAACCTCAACAATGGCAGTGAAGACAGAGTCGGAGGCTTGGGAGCCAGATCGCCAAGTGCCCAATCCGACGGCCGGGATGGTGTGGCCACTCACAAGAGTGAACGACTCCATTTTCTGATCAACCGCTTCGTAGCTTGCCTGAGCCATTTCTAATCCTACCTTTCTTGTGTTTCTTTGCTTAGCTTAGTTGTTGTGTAATATATTTGCCTCTCTTGTTGCGCAGATGGCTTATTGCATGCCATACACGTCCGGAGCCTTTTGCTTATTGGGCTCTTTCGTGTCCTCGTATCGGTCCGGTTTTTGACACGTTTTGCTACTTCTTGCGGTCCTTTAGTTCTATACAAACCGAGTAAACTTCACCCATCTACATCCAACACATTTGATCAATAGAGTTGTTTGCCTCATGCCATGTAATTGGTTGATTACATGTTGCGCAAAAAAATGAACTCCCTTTGCACTTGACAAAACAATAGTTTGAATCTTTTGCCAAAAGCTAGTAACAACAAGATAACAAGCAAACCGGAGACAAAAGACACGATTTTTACTTGGTTAGATCTAATGTTCTGAAAATTGTATCGATAATGTTTAGAGTTATAGCGTTTGACTCGTGCACTAAGAATCCCGCATACAAATAATCTCGTTGTCTCTCATGTTTGCTCTCCACAAACCTATCATGTTCTAACTCTCTTAAGTTGATTGTCTCACACTACAAAATAAAATAAGACACGACCCTTTTGTACCATAGGTCTAAAACACATGAAATAAGAAACAAAATGAAAATGAGAAATTGTACCACCGTTCGTGTGATAAACGATTTGATTTTGCCACACGCTCAGCTTCTCAATGAATCTTGAACTACTCTATAAAATCACAAAACCGATTGAATAGGTGGCACGGCCAATAAAATGTGCTTGTTTAAAGAATTTTTTTTCACTACATTCAAACTTGACGCATAACATGAATTTTTTAAGTCTTAACAACATATTACTTTGGTCACATGTTTTTTTGGTCCCCGTGCATATTCAACAATAAATTATACTCTAAATACTGGCTTATCGTAAATCACACTCATAGTAGGATTGATACATCATGTACCATCACTGATGTTACAAATCGGAAAATTGCATTTATGTAGCAAACATTAGTGGTAAAACACCAACCTCCGCATTTACAAATAAGTCATTTGAGGTATAATCTATGGGAGGTATAATAATGGCAAGGAAAAATAAATGAGAAGCATGACTATAGATATACATAAAATGATCCCAAATTTCCTGAAATGGAGAGAGACAAGTTTAATAATTAGTGTTGTTCTTGGGTGAGGATAAAGTAGAATTGGATAGGTTGGTAGAGATCAAAAACAGGAAAATACAGCATTAAAATACATATAAAAAAAGAGAAAACCTACTAAACAAAGACAAGAAGATCAAGATGTCATAATCAGAGACACATTCTCGATTTTCTTGGCTTTTTTATCTTTGCCGACCTGCTCACGCTACCCTCTCTCTCTCTCTCACGAGTCATCATTTGAAACCCAACAAAACCTTCCAAAAACTAGCCACAACTTACACTGTCCAGTCAATATCTATCCCTTGCCTCACCTCACCTCCTCCAACTTTCTTTAACATTAAAAATTGTCACCACATTGCAGGCCAGCTTTCAGTATTCAACACTCAAATAACTAAAAACAATTCCTTAGATTGCATACAATATCACCAAACTAAGTGCTTGTTTGGAAGGTATACTTGCTTTTCAAATAGGTGAATGTCTATAGGCATTCAGTCAGAAGTTGTTCGACTGTTGGAGAATAGAAATACCAACTTTCAGACACTGAAAATTCACAAGAGGTCTAATTGTTTGACAAGAGCTCAATTTCTATAACTAGACATTCAGTCAAAAGTTATTTAACGGTAGGAGAATAAAAGAACCAACTTTCAGGCACTAAAAATCCACAAGAGGCCTCACAATTTGTCGGAAGTTCTTTTCACAGGAGGTTTGAAGGATCATGCACCAACTTCTATAGGTCTATAGATATTTTACCCTCAAAATTGTGTCATCGACTCGGAACAAAAAAGGATCAATCTCATATTTAAATATATATATGTAATTTTATGCGTAAATCATTCTAATTTTATCGTAGATCCATAAATATCAACCTCAAATTTACATATTTTTATTCTACACATTAGAAATGTCTAGTGTCGTCCTCAAACTCATTTTATCATATCATTTATATATGCCCTAAAGTTCGACATGTAAGAGAATTAAGTCGACCAGGTGCATATAAAATAAACTTGTCTGTGCTAGATTTTTTACATTTACCAAATAATCTACTTTTTTGAACTCCTTCCAAATACTTCTACTACCAACACATGAGGTAAACCCAAACAAGCCCCAAGACATTTCCCATCTCCTTTACTCGTGACCCCTCCACACCCTGCAAAAAGGGTAAACCATTCTCACTCTCTTTTCTTCACATTCAAATCACCAACCACAGATAGCAACAAAACCCACTATAGTTTCACTTGTCAGCAGGAAAACCCAGTTTCTGATTCTTTAACTTCAATTTTCAAACAATGTTGAAGATGAGAACCAACGGTCAATACAAGAACAGCATTCATCAAAGGTTAATAAGCTCATCTTCTATATTATGCCATATAAAAACCCACTTCTTTATACATCACATTAGCTACTAGTACTGATCCTGCTACTATTGTCAAGTAGATTTTGAAAGCAAAAAAAGGTTCACAGACATAACTAAGTAAGACCAAAACCAAAACTACTCTCTAGAATTATTTTTCATAATAGCTACCATAATAAACTCAACATATCTCAAATTGCTGCAGATTTGCGGACAATGTAGCGATAAGCAGCAACTTTTTTTCTCCTGGAGGTGGTGTTGTCAACAGAGAGCACCATCTTTCCAGCTTCCCTGGAAGTGTAGGAGTTGTGAATTGCTTCCTCTGAAGAACCTATCTTCCTGGTTTTCTCCACTGCAATGGAGTAGCTTCCCTCTGCATTGGGCACAAACTCTGCACTGTATTCCAAGTCCCAACCACCAACCACAATGTCCCAGGTTATGGTTGCACCACCCTGGAATCAATTTTAACCTTAAAACATAAGTGTTTGTTCATATGAGAGAGCCACAGTCATGAGATGATACAAAAACAAAATTACAAACCTCAATGCCCTCGATTTGTATGTTCACTTTCTCTCCTCCTTTGACAGTGAACTCGGAAGCTGGCTTTGGAGGTCCGTTCTGCAAATCACTGGGTCGACTCAGTCCACCATACTGAACCGGAACATCTTCTGGCCTAATGAACCTGATCATCAAAACCCAGAAATGGGTAGGAACAAAAACAGAGTGGTACGGCATAAGAAACAAGAATGAAACCTAAAATCGGAAACAGAAAGAGAAAGGCTGAGATTGGTATATTTAACAGAAAACAAGTCGACAATGAGCTAAAAACCAAACGACCCACCAAAGATTCGCAGTCAAAGAAGCAAAAACAGAGCATCAAACAAAGAAAACAGGGGACCCCCAAGAGACTCACTTGTAGAGTGTCTCGGCCACGTTTCCTTCCTTGGAGATGACGAACTTGCTCTTAGTTCTCTGAGTCAAGAAGGGACTGAACATCGAGTACAGAACACTGAAGTACCATGGAACATTGATGAAAATCTAAAAACCAAACAAACTCAGAATTAGAGATTCACAACTGGAATTAGAGATTCAAAAAGTTTAGAACACAATAAATTACCTTGCGAGCCACCATTTCTGGGTAATTGTCTTGAAACAGAGAGAGGATCTGATTGGAAGCGACCCTGAGCTCTCTCTTGGGCATGTCTTTGAGGTCAGTGACCTGAATAATGGAGTTGACACCACCTGGCTTGAAATGGAGCAAATTAATTCCTCTCTCCAGAACCTGAACCCTCCACCGGAGAAACTTCTTGAGCTTCTCTTCGTCCCCAAAAATCCTCTCGTACATCTCCTTGTCTCTGAAGACCCCATAAGCATTGTAGCAAACAGGGTGTCCTTCTCTGTCGTACCCGTGCATATAAGCCACAAGACCTTCAAGCTCCTTGAACCCCAGGTCCTCGTCGGCGACGGTGTCGGCGCCGAACTCCTTGCGCCACTCCAGGCACTTGTCCAGCATTGTGAGCGCGTCGGCGACCCGGAAGTCTCGGGCTCGGAGGAACTTGAGGAGAACGACGTCGGCGCGCTCGTCGCCGCCGAGGAGAGGGATGCTCCACATGGAGGGTCCGTCGGAGCCGGCGGTGGAGGCGGCGAGCTTGTCTTTCAGCTCTTGAAGCGCCTTCTTCTCGGAGGACTTGAGATGGGAAATGAAGTAAGTGTCCTCCTTGAAGGAAGGAGACCGGAGCGTCGCGGCCTCCATTAGAGAGGTCACGAAGCTTTTCTTGAAGGGCTTTGGGGACGGCGAGGCGGAGATTGGAGACGGAGCTGCTCCTGCTGCTGTTTCCATTATCGTACGATTAGAGAAAAAACCCAGATGGAATCTCAGTTGAAAATGTAGAAGAAGAAGAAGAAGAAGAAGAAGAAGAACAGAGTGCTCTGTTTCTGGTGAAGTTAAGTGAAAGAAAGTTTTTAGAGAGAGCTGAGAGGGAAGGTTAAAGAAGAAGAAGCGCTGCTTCCAATTCACTGGAGTTGCAGAGATTTCTTCAGTGTTTGTTTGGCGCAGAGGAGAGAGAAATGGACAGGAATTCTAGAGAGAGAAAGCGATAAGCCGCGATTTTGGTTTGAAAAATATTGAAAAGCGGCTTAAAAAGGAGCGGAGCAGGACACAGAGAGAGGGACGACATGGTCCTTTTTTTTCCTTTTTCATATTTTTGAAATCGGGGTCGAGACTGATAATCACGCGCTGCATAAGGCGACTGGGACTGAATCAAACCGGTTCGAAAGAGGGTGGAGTGTGGAGAAGGAGAAAATAATTGAATCAGAAGTGATACTTTACATCGACGGTGGGCCCTACTTTAAGGTAGGGTCTACCGATGAGTCACGCGCCCCGAGCTCGAATCTCGAACCATTGAAGTATAGATACAGTTCTTGGTGAGTAGACAGATAAACATTTCCAAGCTAACGAGAAACGAGGGGTGAAAAGGACAAAGCACATAAGAAAAGAATAAACTGGGCTGGTTTTGGGCCATTCGGTTCGGCTTTTCCTGTGGCAAATGTGTAATGATTTATTTAGCTTGGGCGTGGTTGATAGTGGTGGGCCCATAGTTAATCCGAAGTTTACGGGTAATCAGTATGGTTTAACGTTATTAATCACCACTAATGTTATAAATTCTTTGTCTTCAGGTGGTCCTAAAGTTAAAAGGCATTGTTGTGATAATTCTAGAGTTGTAGGTAAAATATTCTTTTGCTCTTTTTTAAATTATCCATGATTTATCCTTCAATTATTGATATTTATTATATATAAAAAATGGAGATAGATTAAGTATTTGTTCGATAACATTGGTATATATGAAAGAAAGTGTGCTGTGAGCAAAATTAAATAAAAACTACATTAGTTATTCGGTAAATTACATAAAACAATGAATTAAAGAAGACAGGTTCTTGCATAGCTCTTCTAATGAGATGATTCTTGTGGGAGTTCAATATCTCCT
Source organism: Pelargonium myrrhifolium (assembly GCA_036897405.1). Taxonomy (NCBI): domain Eukaryota; kingdom Viridiplantae; phylum Streptophyta; class Magnoliopsida; order Geraniales; family Geraniaceae; genus Pelargonium; species Pelargonium myrrhifolium. Next base: position 1,942 of record JAYMTK010002930.1, on the reverse strand, counting down.
ATAAAAATTTTGGTTTCTTTTAAAGATAAAAAGACAATAATAAATCAACATTTGTTTTTATCTGAACATATTATTTCACAAAATTTAAATTTGTAAAACATCTCCTTACAATTGTTCACAATTTCAATCACCTCATTAAGTTTCATTTAGTGTTATCAAAAAATGCATGCCGAGAGACATGATTACCCAAGTTACTATATTACCAATATGAAAAGATTCATTCATATATAATCATAGACGGATCCACTCTTTAGCAATTGGGGGCAATTGCCCCCAATGGATTTAAAAAAAAAACTCCTATAACTTTTTAACTTTTTTTATATATGTTCGTACTACATTTCAAAATTTATCCCACTAAATTTGAACTATAAAATAGTTTGTCCCATTAGTTTATAACTTTTTTACTATTTCCCATGAATTTGTATGATATTAGGTTTAAATTAAACTACAAATTGAAGTTCTATTAAGTTTTTAGTGGATTTTTTTTAAATAGTCTTTAGTAGACTTTAATATATTTTCAGAGGATAATTTTAGTTGGATTAATGGAATTATAAATCAACTTAATTATAGTAATCTTGTATACGGCATGGAAGGGAGAGATAGAATAACAATTACCAATGTATTGGTCAGCAAAAAATTGACCATAATCCTACCAAGTTTTCTTAAAACACATAATCATATGCAAAATACTACTACTATCATGGCATTGCCAATTATTCATCAAAGCTTCTTGGCTGTTTTCAATGGCTCTAGGGTTGACAGAGCCTTATCTTCTTTCCACAAACCTCATGTTTTGTCCACTAATAGAAATAATGGTTAATTATTTGTTAAATTACTAGTAATACATTTTAATGGGCAATTAAAATAACTAGAGATGCCTCTAAAAACATGATCTTGAAGTGTAAATGAAGAGGAACCCAAATGGGTAGTATTGAATGGTATAGCATGGAGAATAACAGAAACTCTGCAAACCAATTTCAAGACCTTGTGTTCATTATTTGTTTGGTGAAAGGTACAAACAAGAAGATGTTAGAAAATGAGGTAAAGAGTAGAAAAAACACATCACTTTCAGTCAAGTTTCTGTTTGGCATATTTGAAAATGAAAATGAAAATGAAAATGATTGCTCTGTGTTATGTCCATTGTGTGCCATTGTTTTGTCAGCCTCCCTTCCCTTCCCATGTTTGAGAAAATCCTCAAACCCCATATCTTATAGTCTCCTTAGCCCATATCTATATGTTCTCAATTCTTCTTTTTTATCTCTATTTTCTTTCGGCCACACATAAATTTGTAACATCAATTTGTCGATGTTACGTGAAAAATTATAAGTTGATTTAAATTATTGTGATTATTTTGCGGAGTAGTGAAATGCAAAGCACGGGCGCGAACACTTGTTGTTGCCTTTTGGATGTTCAATCAAAGACTTATTCAATGACGCTCCAAAAACCCTTATTAAAGACGTCGACTTAAAGAGTCTCTCAAATGAAATGCTCTTGATAACTTCATCTTAAATGCGTGCCTCTAATAAACTTCTAAGGACATGTTGTGGAGGATGTCTGAACAATAAAGCCAAGAGGACGTGTTCATGTATGTTCCCACGAACCCCTAGCCAAGGTATCACAAAGACACTCGCTCCTTCGACGAAGCATAGAATTCATAGTTCATGTCCGCGTTGCAGGACAACATGGGAATGAAAGCAACCATTGTATTACAAATATAGTGGGCTAATTTGGGATACATAAAATCATTTGGTCTCTAAACAATTAAAAAAGAAAAAGAAAACAATCTCTCACATGTCATGTTAGTGCATACAGAATGTTATGATCTCTATAGACCGGAGGACTAATAGAGTTGCATTTTTAGCTCTTTTTGTTTTAAGGAAAAAGTCTCTAATTAGTCCATGTACTATCCAAAATGTATTGAAATAGTCCATGTACTTCAGTT
>JAYMTK010002929.1:0-13022 GCA_036897405.1 Pelargonium myrrhifolium | reverse complement strand
AACACCTCATTATAAAAACTCAGGTCCGGTGGGTCGCTCTGCTCCCCCAAATTTATTGGGGTGGGTATAAGTGAAACTTACCTCATTGGATTAGTTTAGCTTAAGCCGAAAAAACTTTAACTTAGATTCATTTTTCTATATATATAGTTGATTCATATGTAGTATTATTTAGTTTAAACTTTTTTTTTATTTTTATATAAATTATGAGACAAAAAAAATAGGGACACATGTTGCGTGAATGGGAAGAGGTCTCGGCTTTGATCCTCACTCAACACGCCTTTGGGGATAAGTGAAATCCTTAACCTGTGAACAAACCTCGAATGAAACGGCTTAAACGGGCCACCCGCAAAAAGTCGGGGCCCGTCTGGGTACCCCAGGGCTAAAACTAAAAAAAAAAAATAGTGGGAAAATGATTTGGAGAACTCAAATAAACTATTTTCCATTTACAAGCTATTTTGGAAATCGGTTTTCCATTTTTTTGTTTTCCAAATTAGAAAATTGTACAACTATACAAATTTTCCAAATTTTTGAAAAACTTAAAGAAGTACTCCACAACTAAAAACCTCTTACTCTTGCTGGCGTTGGGCATTTATTTTTATTCTCATGATTTATTACCTTAAACATACATTCATAGAAAATATGGTTTCATAGATAAACATTGTGAACAGAACTTCTAAAATGTAAAATTGAAACTGCCTCTCCCAATTCTCACCGAGACTAGACTCAGTGGGGGTTATGTTGAATTCTAACCTGACTTCCATTGTTCTGCTATTCAAAGTTGATGTTGTTTGATGAGAAATCGAAAATAAGGTAACAAACACATCAGACAAGACTATAGTATATGGAAAGGGAGTAGATTTAAATCATCAGTTAACCCACAAAAGTTATTCAATTGGGCAATTAGAAGCTCTCAAAAATGTAACCCAAAACATACAACTTCTTCACAACCAAACTGTATACCCCAAACGTTACAACACAACTTTGTGCAACACACATGCCACTCTATACTTGAAGAATAGACTCAACAAGATCCTGGAGAGCCCCTAGCTCTCCCTTGTCAATCATGCGAAATTCCTGCACCACAGTAAAATATATATTAGTACATTGATGTCACTAAATCTACCAAATTAACGAGAGCGCGAGGCAACACATCATGACATCACACACTCACCCATGTAAAGAGCACAAAATGCTTAAAACAAGTGTTGAGATGAGCTTCTTCCTTCAAACTCACAATCTTCTGAAAATGCGAGTGATAGATGTGGGCATACACACGGAACAGCCTTTTGAAGATTGTCTTGACGACATCTCGGAAGTTTGCTGGGAAGGGTGCTCCTATATCAAATACCAGGTCCAGAAAAATAAAACAGTGCCCCAATGATATATATAACAACTGAAGATAGAAAAACAAGTCATTTGATCAATATGCTATATCACAAAGTTTAACTCACCCAACTTCTGAGGAAAAATTGATTCATCATCTAGCTGACCCTCGATCCAGTCCATCAAATACTCGACATATTTCGGGGCAGACACCGCTATTGGTTTCTTAATAGCAACCCCATCGGCCCATCTATACTCGTATCTGTGGATAATTGAAGTGAGGATAAGAAATTGAATTCATGACAAAGTAGACAGGCATACTTTAAGTTATACAGAGCAAGGTTCTATCTAACATCAATGGCGGAAGACAGTGTTCTGATCTAGCATACTTGTGATGGTGATATAGTGATCAATTAGAATAAAAGTGATCACTTTATGCATTGCAAGACTTTTACAACTCATTTCAAATAACTGACAGTGATTTCTTCATCCTTGAAACTCAGAAGCCTGTCCTCAACCCCTTCCCCAAAATATAATACCGAGAAGGAAAATTCCTAAATTATGTTGGATCAGAGTTATTTTTTTTCTCACATTTAAACAGGACAAAACTTTGTTGAAACTAAAAACGATGGTAAAGAAGATCTCGAACGCCTAATTTTGATTGCAGTGGTACATCTGCTTAAATCACTAGCAGTACACTAATTGATTTATAAAAGAAGTGCATCATGTGCATACATCACCCCATCATCTCAAAAGTTAAAAACAAAGGTGGCCACAGCTAGCAAGAATGCTAACTCATAAATTGACCAAATAAAACATGTTACTGAAAATAAAATTTAGGGGAGCAGAGTAATACAAACAAAAAATAAATAAGATTGCATTGACAGTATAATACAATCAACACAAAAACAGAAATAATTGAGATGTAGAAATTGATACTTTGATCCTGCTGACATTGTTGGGCAGTTGGATGGAGTGCAGAACTCAGTAAGAGTACCATAGAGAATGTTTACTTGGTTGAAGAAATCTACAGCTGTAAGACAAAAGAACACAAATAAATAGAAGTTGAACGCAAATTGCAAACCCAATTTGCTCTTCATACTCATTAATTGCATGGGGAACAAATATACAGACACATATGTAAATGACTATAATGGTCCATTTGGATTCTTCAATTTAATTTGAAATCCTGGATTTAAGCAAAATACAATGTTTGGATGCACAAAAAATTGGATTTAGATTTGCCTCAAATCTAAAACATGCCTATAACATAGGATTTCAAATGACAACTCGTAATTTCAAATCAAATCTAAGAATCCAATCGCAACCTAAAGGCATTTGACAAAAAAAAAAAAAAAAAAATTCTTTTTATATCATACACTTTCCAGAGAAAAACAGACAGACAGACAAATAGGCAGTTTGGCAAGTTGAACAAAAACTGAAGGAAAGGGGAAAGGGAATATTATATACACACACACACACATATAAGAATTTGAATTTGAATAGCATTATAATGTAAAGTACGATTAATACATTTCAATTACCAATCTTCCACAAATCCTCATGTCTGTATCTAAAATAAATCTATACAAATCTCATAGTTAGGATATTCACATACCGTATCTATTTACTAGCTATTGACCATATCTAGCAGAAAGAAAAAAACAAATATATGTAGGAACTCGAACAAGTTATAGTGTAAGACAATAGATCTCCAATTACAGATCAACAAAAAAATACATCTGTTATCGTATCCAAAATAACTCCGTTGTACTCAAACATATATGTCTGAAATATTTGATTGGAAACATCATAACAAGAAATTTACATGGTATCAGTAATCGAATGGTCAAGAAACTGATGTGTACTCAAGTCTTACCGTTCACAGCAAGCCACTCGTTGATATCTTCTCCAGGAGGTAGTTGGACAGCTTCTCTCAAATTTCCACTTCCTAGGGTGGCATCAATGTGTTTTTGAAGCTGAGCACCCTGCATTTGGAGATAGGACATACTGGCTGAACTCAAACTACAGGTTATCACCGAAAGAAATGTTCAAACTTTGCCACACAATCAAGTGGATATAAAGGATAGGGGATAACCTTACTTCCTGATAGAGCACTCTTTTTGGGTCTAAATGTCTTCTGGTTTCTGCTCAAGTCCAGTTCACGGAGATAATTAATCACCCAGGGGAAAAATAGGGAAAGTTTTCCAAATTAATGTGAAAAATGTCATACATAGAAGGAAAATGACTCAACACAGGTAAGCAAATACCAAGAAAGAATTATCACTATAAGAAACCATTAAGATTAACAGCGAGGCATTGCCTTCAGTAACTATACCCATTAAAAAAGACAATGATAAACAAATCTTCAATTTCGTAAGGTTGAATGTACGGTTATTAAGAGGTTGCGGTAACCCATTCAAGATCTATTTGTTTAAGCAAGTCCCTCCTATCAAATGAATTGACAAGTAAATCATAGTTGAGCAATATATGATCCAACTATGAAACAATGATTTGACCATTTTGGTTGACGAATTGTCAGGTTTGCATGTCAGACACAGACTCTCAAGTGCTACTCTATAATTTTAGAAAATAAAAAGAATAAATAAGATGGTAATATTTTGTTTGATTGTTAAATTTGAACTTACGATGGTAATGATTTCTAACAATTAATGACTTAACATGTTGAAAATGGAATTAATTACAATTATTATTGTGTTTAGTTAGTAACAAAGACAACTAAATTTTAATTTGGCATGCTTATTGTTAAATTTAACTATAATTAAACTAGAAACTACAAGTTCATATAACTTATTAGATATAAATATATATTTCCAGTTCAAAAAAAAAAGAAGTAAGTGGTTGTGTCCTAAGTCTTTTATAAAATAACGAAACATGTATATGAATCGTGTCCCATGTCCGAATTGGTGCTTCATAGTGATCCAACCCATAGTTAGTCAATGAATATTATCAGCATTAAAATGTGAATCATATTATAATACTCTCTTCGTCCCAAAATGAGTGTCCTGTTTCACTTGAATTTTTGTCCCAAAATGAGTGTCTTTTTTCCTTTTGTAGTAAGTTAGTTATGCATGAATTGTCAATAATATCCCTATATAAAGTTAGTTAGCATAGCTCAGCACATGATCATGATAATACAATAGTAAACATATCACATTAACTAACTTCTCCTTAATTATTCTCAAAAATGAGACTGAGGGAGTAGTTATTTTTCTTCTATAAAGTAAATGAGAGCATAATTAATTAACCATCACATTATCTAACAGGTGGAGTGTGAAGGGGGCTGTTAGCGGACGGATTGAGCGGGTTGGGCTGATGACGGATTAATTTGTGCAACCCCAGATGTGATCACACTTGCAGCCAATTCTAACAATATATAACTCATGGATTTGCATGCATGCATGTTGCATCGTCTGTGCAATGTCTTCTTTTTTCTGTATCTGCATATCCAAATCCAGCATACACACACGTTTGTTTAAAGTAAACACATACATAAAATAACATGCAAAAACACTATATACATGTATGTTGCAATAAGAGAGCCATCAAACCTTCATCATCCCACACTTCTTCGTCTTATTCTCCACTTGGTATCTGCTACTTTGCTTATGCTCAGCCTCATATATATATACACCGATTCAACCCCCGAAAGGTATCCCCATTTGGCTACATTCACTTGTTCTCGATATTAATTAGAATGTTATCTGATACACAAAATCTGAAATTCATTTTAGTGTCAACCATTGTATTATTTGTGATATTCATTGTTTATTAATTGCTTTATAAAACATTTTAATACATGCACAAAGTTCTCATTTCGAGCAAACTGCATGACCTAAGATTGTTTTTGGGAACATAGATTTAATTTAAAATTCAAGATTTGAAATATTGTATTTCAAATACAAATATAATATTCGGAAAATCTTAGAATTTTAAATGATAAGGTAAAAGTTGTCGTTTGAAATCTCATTTCTAAGCATGTTTTGAATGTCATTGGATCCGACTCAAATCCAAATCCAAATTCAGTGCATGGAATGTCAAAATATTCTACCCTCCTGGTGAATTTGTGGTGTGAAGCGACCCACTTATTCTCCAATGCAAAATTTGAGAAGTTGACCATCTTGTATATTGACATTGTCACAACTAACTCCATTTGAATTGATTCAAGATAGTACAAATACTTACATTCACACAAACACAGTCCATTTGTAACATTGATGACATTAACAAAGAATGGTTTATACATAGAATATCTGCCCAACGTTCAAAAGACTCTCATGAGGAACATTGAAGATGACACTGTTTTCTCTGCACATCTTCCTAAGAAATGCATATATGTAATCTATCGCTATCTTCTTGTAAAACTTGGATTCCCTCCTCGCCCTCACTACCGTGTTCCCCAATATGTGAACCACCCCCGCGTCCCTACAGCTATTCAAGAACTCCATCTCATCCGCCTCCGTCTGCCCGCTTCCTTGACCAGACGATCGCACTGTAATATTGTTTGCCTGAGATGGCGACTTCACAGGCACGATCGAGTCCACTGATTCAATTGTGGAGTCCGCGTAGGAAGACACGGTGTGGCCATTGTTATTCATCAGGCCATCCCGTGAACGTTGAGTTTGCTGCCCATATAAACTGTATTCGTCCGAATCTGAAAACCCTTCCATCATGGACTCAAGCCGGACGAACAAGAAGAGGCTGTCAAAGAGCTTTTTCTCAAAATTGTCGTCCTTCTTGTGGAGGTCTTTGTATCCGTATCTTGCAACACATCGGAACATGTGGAAGCTCTTGGGACCGATTCGCTTTACCAAGAACCTCTCTTCTTCCGGGACTGTGTAGACAGGAAGGTACTTCACACACACAAAGACGACAACAGAATGGATGGCGGGTAGGTTGGTGATGAAGTGAGAAAAGATATGGGGCACCCCGCTTGCTAGCTCAGTGTACACGAGTCCAATACCGGGGACCCGAACAAGTCCCAAACTAGGACCTAGACCGAGAATCCATGCCATGGAAACCTTACTGTGCATCTCAAACTGATAGCGTTTCAAGGTTCCGTAGTGCCAAACATACATGATAAGAAGAAAGGCTCCTGCAATCACAAGAGGAACCCACCCGCCTTGATCGATCTTGAAAAGTACAGCTGAAAAGTAGGTGCACTCCACTACCAATGATAAGCCGGTGAAGATGAGGACAATAATCCAATGGCAACGCCATACTAATAACATGATTAGAATCATAAGCAACGTGGTCACCAGCATGACTATCACCACAGCTGTCCCTGTTACATCATAAAATATTATGCTAAGATGTTAATTTTAATCAACAAAACATATAAAAGAAAAGTTAATGATCAAATAACTAAAACATTTGTAGCGCGGTTCAAATAATGATATTGATACTTCATACTTAAGAGGCTTTGAGGGAAACAAAGTCCAAAACGGACTGGAACGATACAGTTTGAAATTCAAAATCTATCCCTTAGCAGGCTATGCTAAGGTTGACACAAGAATGGTTAAAAGGAAGCACTATTATTGAGGTTTTCAATACACAAGATATGATATATAGGCGTAGATAGAGAGACAAGAAAAGACGGGTAAAATAGCTAGAGAAGAACAAGCATAAAAGAATAGGAGAATCAGAAATAGGCAAGCTGACAAGGATAGGAAAATAAACTGAATGACATGAGTGAAAAATTTCTTACTAGAAACAAATTTAGTGACAATGGAAGAGAGTTGATGAAACATTGCAACATTAAAACTGAAAATAGTAACTAACCGTAAGCATTTCCAATTTGGCTTTTGTTTTTAAATCCAGCAGTGACAGCAATGCAGAGAAGCATGAGGATCCAATTAATATCAGGAATATATATCTGACCAAGAAACTTCTTTGATGTATGAACAACCTTGACTCTAGGAAAACAACCAAGTGCCAAGGCCTGCTTGATTATTGAAAAAGTTGCAGATATAGTGGCCTGACTTGCAACTATAGCAGCTGCCGTTGCAATAATAAATGTTGGCCAGTATATGCTTTCTGCAGAATAAACATTAATCAGCATCTGTCAAACAGTCACCTACCTCATCAAATGAACATCCAAGTATCCAATCCGTACAAGCCTTTAGGCACAATTTTTATTATTCAATTATAACTAGATTTTACTTTGAGAATGTTGACCCAAAATTGGTTGGAAATATGTCTATAATTTAAGAATGCTAAATAATATTTCTGATAATGCTAGAATAGTCTGAGTGATCGTATATTCTTTTCTCTCACGTCTGAGAATCCTAGTGATGACAACTTATTATACTTTTATAATGAAATGGATGTCATGCACCATCAAAACAGAGAAAAAAAGAGTCAACTATGAAAATTTCGATTATCTGAAGCAACAGATGCGCAATTGGGAATCAAACATTTCCTCGTACAATTAATATGTTGTGAAGGATAACATGCTCTGCAATATTGAAAGCATGCATGAACAATGTGTGTTTCATTAACCAAAGCTTTACAAAAACCTTTTTCCAACATACCTTTCAGAAACCTCCGGAATTTTAGAAAATTTGCTCCCTATCTTCCCAAAGAAATAATAGGGGTAGAGGCTTCTTCGGTTCTTCCAACTAAAATTCATATAAAGTTGTGATTTCAGATCATTTTTCTGGTGCTGTCTAGTCTATTTGTATCCATTTAGAAACATATATCTATAGATTTCAGTACCTATATCAATAAGCTCCCCAAACCCATGCACTCTTCCCAAACATCATGAATTGCGTTATTAAGGTTTATGCTTCAATTTATGTATCCATTTATTGGCTTTTACCTTCCAGTATCGTCAAAATACAAATTAAAGATGACAACCAACCTGGAATAGAACGATAAAAGGCATCTTCAACATGATCCGAGTTTTTCATCAGGTACGCAGCTTGTCCAGAATATGCTAAAAGAAGGCAAGGAAACACAATTACAGTGAAAGCGATCTGTATGGCTGAAACTGGAAAATGGGCGAGGTCTGCAAAAAGTGCCTCTGTTCCTGTAATTGTCCACGAGTCCATAAACATCATCAAAATCCAAAGTCAAAATCGGCAGCGTGTAATATGAATTATATGAAACTTAAAGTCTTCAAACAAGGACCCAAGAGCAGAATAAAAGAGTTACCTGTTATGCTAAGCATAATGCCCCCAAGGGATGTCCATCCATCTCTTCCTCCCCTTTTAAAATACCGATATATGTACACAGGTGAAAAAGCTCTCAGAACACCCGTATCATATTTCCAGACGTTGAATAAACCAATACCTCCAATTAAGAGAAACCAAAGCAGCACGATTGGTGCAAAAAGCCATCCAACTCGATCAGTACCATAATGTTGCATGCTAAACAAACCTACTAATATTACAACTGCAACAATTACAACCACACCTGCACCATGGAAAATGTTAACCATTAAGAATAAGGATCAATAGATAGAAGTGGAAAAGTGAGGTCAAAAGTAAAGCAGCAGACAGAAGAAAACAGGAGGAAGAAAAAGTTCGGTTTAGGAATATACTGTTACTCATGTTGGGGTGATCCACCTTGATTCCACCAGCAGCTGAGAGAACTGCCAAACAGAGTACAAATAAGCATTTGTAATGGAACTAAAAGAAAAAAAGATGACCCTCACTGCACTGCCAAATAAATTTATTAACATGATGAAATTACAGTGAAGAGAAATTTCTAAAACGTGGCCCAAAAGTAATCCATACAATTAAATCGAAAGAGCAGGAAGAATTAGCAAAGGTATGGATCAGTGCATAGGCAACTAGTCCTGAAAGGCCCCATAAATCAACTCTGATTAATAAGTTTCGCGTAAAATAAAAACCTTTTATTCAGGAACAACTATGCCCATATGAAGAATTTTCTACTGGTCTTCACCATATCATGACCCACCACATTAGATTACTCGCACATATATGTTAATGTTTCTATTTTTATCAGACAGTAAGTGTTCTATTATTTAGGGTGTCAGTTAATAATCTAGTAATGGTATGATTTCACCCACTTCTGAATAGAAGGTTGAATCCAATAGAAAGCCGACAGAGATGCCATGCTGCTTTTAGGTCTAAACAGACTAAAATTGGCTGGTTAGAGACCTTTGTTACCGAAACTAAACTGATAATGGATATACTGAACCAGGGCTAGGTTCGGTACAAATTACTTGTTTAATTGCGTTTCCGGCTTTGAAATTCAATGGCTTGTTTTAATACTTGCACAAACTAAACCTAGAAGCCTAATGTGTTCATTGATAGAGTCAGGAATATACATGATCTGAAAATGCTCCAAAGGTACAAGCAGATAGCATACCTGATATGGCTGGTGTGAGAATCCCATCTCCAATCATCATACAAGTACCAACAAGGACTAGAATAAGCAGAGAAGTCTTCCTGGATCCATGTGCCTCCAACCATCTTTTGGTTTTTGCAGCAAATGATTGTTCATGAATTGTAGATCGACTATATGTTGTTAGCTCCTCATCGGTACGATGCTGATTAGGAATAGTTTTTATTTTTGCATGACGACATAGTAAGGAATAAAGAGCAAATGTTCCACCTACACAACAAAGATGTCGAAGAAGACGTGGTTTCAGGTATAACATATAGGTGCCTTATATTCTAAAATGAGAATAATTTTGTCCTAATATGTATTTTCTTCCAACTTCATTTAAGGAAACAAGAATTAGTCATGGGCTCAAATTCACTTTGGCTTGATAAAGAAAGAGAGACAGAGAGAATACCATAATAAACTCCATATTTTGCGAAGTACTTTTAGACTTTTAGTCATCTATTTTATAAGTAATGATGTTATCTCGAAATATAATGCCAAACATTTCCTTTGGCTGCATCTAACCAGAAAAGGAAGAAAGTAAAGTCCATTGGCTGAGATTAGTTTACCTTGACCATTGTCGTTCGCTCTACATACAACAAAAACATATTTGAGGAGTGGAATAAGAGTGAGGGTATAGATAATCAACGACAAAGCTCCAATCACATCCTCTGTATCTTCAATTCCATGGGGAAATGTATTGTAGAAAACATACAAGGGAGATGTGCCCAAGTCTCCATATACCACACCAAGACTCTGGAACGCAAGCCTCAGAAGCAATAAAGATGAGAATTTCTGGACCAATCAGAACTTAAATCAGAAAAGATAAATGTCTTCAGAATCTCCTAATCTAATTTCTTCATTCTAGTTATAGGCCGGCTGTCATGTTCACATCAAATTGCATACAATTACTCAAGTTATTTGGCATTAACTATACAGAGATCGATAGCAAACATGCCTAATCCAAGGTTTCTTCATTTAGATCACTTCCCACCTCAATTAATATATAGAAAATGTAAAACCCAAAATTGAGGTGGGTAAGATTTCACCCAAAAAAAAGTTGGGTTCATAAATGACCTCTAGAGAGAGAGAGAGTAGACAGGGAATTTATTGCATCTTACCTTTTCTCTATACATGTTTCTAAGCCTCCCAGCTTCCTCATCCATGGGCTGATCAAGCTTCTGATCCAAATCCCACATACTGCCTTTGTTCTCAGTTTCTTCATCACTCCCCACTCTTGAACCCATTGAAAATTTATTGCCAAACGAATTTGTAGCCTTCACCAATTCCTCAGTAAAACCCAAGTAAATCCCTCCAATTTCCAAGGCCTTAAAAGTTAAAAGCTCACCAACTAAAACACTTGATATGATTGAGCCCAAACTTTTTACTCTTCACTTCAACTCAATGCCCAAACTTCAAATCCATCAACTAAAATAACCTGAAAGACAGAAGCAGCACAGTAAGAGAAGCTGGCACCATCAACTCAAAATTTTACCAATATGTACCCATATAAAGTTGGGAATTGAAACCCACCAAAAGCTGGAAGAAGAAGAAGAAGAAGAAGGAATCAACACTACAAAAATCTCAATTTTTGCTTAAATCATCCAAGACATGTAAGAGATGAAGCAAAACCAGAGCTTGATTAGCTGATAGTACCAAAATTGAAAACAAACTCAATGAAAACAGGGACCCAATTGAGGATAGAACATCTCAAGCACACCTCACGTACCAAAACAAACCAAACAAAAAAAATACAATTACTACTTGATAGTAGTCACTGAAAATTCTCAAGTGGGGCCAGAAGCTGTCAATCTCATCCCAGCCACATGATTACAAAACAAGCCTGTAAAAATCCCAAAAAAACACATGCAACAATTTTGAACAAAACGAAAAACATCAGATGAGCAACAAACCTAAAAACCCAAGTCGGTTTTGCAGAACAGAGCCAAGAAATGGAGAAAAACGAGAACTTGACCACCCCAGGAGGAAGAGAGAGATTTGGGTTCGTTGAAGCTAGCTGTTTTGGGTCTAAGTTTACAGCAGAAACAGAGCTTACCTTTGATAGTTAACAGACCAATTTTCAGCTGCCAATTTCGACAGAGAGAGAGAGAAAATAAAAAAAAATGGTTCTGTTCGTTGCAATTTGCCTGAGTACACGTTTGTGTGATCTCTGACAGTATTAAAAATACAAATTAAATAAGTAAGTATGACATACATGTCAATAGTAATTAATTACTGACTAGCAAATAAATCATACTGTTAATTGTTTATGTCATTGAGACATAAGGTTTAGTATTTAAATAACTGTGATTTTTAATGTATATTGGTACTATTGCATTGGTGTCTGACTCTGATGTGTTACTTACAAGCTACCATAGTGGCCATATGATATACTCGTTATTTGTCTTTTCTCTTTTACGAGAAAAGAAAACACAAAAGGTACAGTTCTTTAGGATAATCTATATATATTATGAAAGCATAACAAAACAGTTAGTGTATAATGTATATTAAAACATCACATCATCAAAATATTTATTTTGTCATAAAATTTTATTTAATTATGTAATTATCAAAATATCTTATAAAATAAGTAACATATTTTATAAAATAAGTAAATTACTGTAATTATATATATATATAAATAAATTACAAAACCTAAATGAGAGTTATAATTACTTTTTTATTATAAGTTTTTGTAAGGTAAGTCAAAAACAATTCACTAAAGATTTTTTTTGTTTTGTTTTTTTGCATATTGTTTTTTATCTGTAGTTTATTTTCAATATTCTAATATTTGTTGTTCTTAATTATATTTTGCATATGATGTCGATAATCATTCAATAGAGTGTTTGAAGTGATAAATGTAAGTAATTTTACTAATTAATATCTTTTCTATTTATTCATTTAGTTTAATAACAATAAAATAATTGTGAATATATACGAGACTTAAACTAGTTGTAAATATATTTTTTCAGCTCTAAAAGCATTGACATAAGGTTCTGTTTGGATTGCATAGGAATGAGAATCAACAATCAGAATCGGAATGAGATTCACATTCCCTTGTTTGGATTAAAAATATTTCATTCATTTAATCAATTAAACATGAGAATGAGAATGAATCTCATTCCCATTTCCAAGCAAACCAAACGGAGATTGGATAACAATAATAAATTATGACAAATAAAAACTCAATAAATAATCAAACTCTCATAATCAAAATACTTTGTTGAAAATTCATCTTTATGAGTGAACAAAACTAAGTCAATACCACATAGCGGGTAAAGTGAGACGTGTGGGAGGTATAGGAGGTCAGAGGCTAGGGTTTA
>JAYMTK010002928.1:0-13023 GCA_036897405.1 Pelargonium myrrhifolium | reverse complement strand
CACGGAACAGGACGCCAATGCGCAGATCGGGGCCGCACTTTGCCTCGCCGCGGCGGTGGAGGCGGCGCCGGACCTGGAGGCGGAGCAGCTGCGGAAGGTGCTACCGAGGCTGGGGAAACTGGCGAAGAACGAGGGGTTTAAGGCGAAGCCGGCGCTTCTGACGCTGTTTGGGAGCATCGTGGGCGTTGGTGGCGCATCGAGCCGGGGCGTGTTGGACTGGTGGATTCCGTGTATTGTTGAGTTCTTAGGTAGTGACGATTGGGCGGTGAGGAAGGCGGCTTCGGAGGCGTTGGGGAAAGTGGCTCTTGCAGAGAGAGACTTAGCGGCGGAATATAAGGCGTCTTGTTTGGCTCATTTGGAGAGCAGAAGATTTGATAAGGTAAATTTTCCGTTAAGGGACAAAATGTAGGAATTACGAATTTTAATATTAATGACCCGAATTTGCTGAAATGCTTCTTTAACAGATTCTGAATTTATGCAGAGGAGATCAAAATGAAACAGATTACTTCTAATTTTGCTCCATGTTTGTCATATTAAGAATGAATATAGATCTGATTCCTGTTAGGTTCATAATTATATCAATAATATTGATCTGAATTTATTTGCCCTTGCAGGTTAAGGTTGTTCGAGAATCATTGAACCGTACTTTGGAGCTGTGGAAGGGGGTTCCTGGTACATCTGAGGAGGTCTCAGCTCCATCTCAATCTTCTAAATCCTCTTCAATAGGTGAGAAATTTTTGGCCAACACTGTTATTTTGAAGGGATTGAATTTGGTCAAAGCTGAGCCAGTTTAGTTCCTTGGTTGTTCAAGCTTTTATTTGGATTAGGTTTCAATTTTATTATTATCGGATGAGCTATTTGAGTAGTTAACTCAGAAGCTTTCAGCATCAATTTTCTTATCTACTACGACTTGAATTGAAATTATGGAAACCTTAGCTAACATTGTTGATGAACTTATATTATGTCTTGTACTTATTTGCTCTTTCTGGTTTATGGATGGTCCAGATAACCTTAGTGGTAGCTCCTCCCCTCCCATCTCTAAAAGCTCTCCAGATGTCAGCTGTAGAATTCCTCAAACGAAGAAAACAGTCCCCACGAACAGGTCCCCTCCGCCTGAATGCTCATTTGCGAGTACTGCTAAAAAGGGAAGTCCTTTAAGGAGTAATGACAGAAATTTAAATACAGTCATTTTAAGTAAGCTGGACCACAAGAAACCATCCAATTGTAAGGTTGAAGCTACTCAGCCTCATCCATCCCCTTCAATTGAGGCTTGTGAAGATGATGCAAGAGAGAATGACACCGGAGCTGCGAATTCAGGGGGGAAAGAAAACAGTGGGAATGCAAGGCCTGAAACTAAACGTTCCCTGTTCACCAAGATTAGTGATGAGAAAATGCACAAGTTTAGTGGTCTGAGATCTGGGTCTCGTGTGGTTCCGTTTGATGATAATGAAAACCCTGACTCAGATATTGTGGTTCATACTGCTGCTGAAGAACTTTATGATAATGCCAAAGAAGATGAGGATTTGTTGTTAATCCGCGAACAGCTACTTCAGATTGAGAACCAACAATCCAATCTATTAGAGCTCCTCCAGGTACTTCATGAAGTTTCCCTTTCAGTAGAATGTTCATTTTGACTACTTTATAAGATCACAGTTACTGTTAGCTTTAACTATGTGCTATTACTTCTCCGTTTATCTAGTTCATAGTTTGTCAACTGAGCTTCTCTTGGCATCCCCTGTGAAATATGTCATTATTCTAAAGAACTTCATCATCTGCTGCTTGATGGTGTTCAACGTTGTGATATTCTGGTTTATTGACTGTATAGTTTCTGCCAAATATTAACAATGTATTGATGAATGAGAGAACATAGATTCTGTCTTATGAACCTATTGCTTGTTGATGCTACTGACTCCCATAGCCAAGTGTGATGCATTTTTCCATGAGAAGTGATATAACCTTACACCAATTGATTAATTTTGTATTAATTGACTTTATCATTTATATATGTGAAGAAGCAACTACTGATTTCATGTATTTTCTTTTTGCTATATCTAGAGATTTATTGGGAGCTCCCAAAACGGGATAAATTCTTTGGAGACACGTGTACATGACATAGAGATGGCATTGGATGAAATATCCCACGATCTGGCAGTGTCAAGAGGTAGGACACCAAACACTGATTTTGCCGATGACACTTGCTGCAAGCTTCCTGTTACTGATTTCTTGAGTTCAAAGTTCTGGAGAAGAACAGAAGAGCGGTATTCTAACCCAAGATTTTCTTCCGGGAGCATCCAGTCACTGAATGCCATGCATAATACATCTGATGGAGCTTACTCTGCAGAGTCATATAAGCTTGACAACAAAAGATTTCAGCACCGAAACAGAGATGGTTCTTACACGTTGGCTGATGTTCACAATGACTCATGGGAGAACCTAGCATTTTATTCAAATAGAACACCAAAGAAGAATGTCCAAGATGCTGAGAGGTTGCCGTTTCATAATAATAGTGGGTTTATGGGGAACTCACCTTCTATATGTGTACAGCGCCAGTGAAACTAAGCAGCAGGTATATTGCAATCAAATTATCTTATTCCATCTTGTTTATTTTCCCATATCCTTTTGTCAATTATGTCAATAGGATGAAAATATAATATTAGGTTCAATTTTAAATTTACTAAAGCTGTAAATGATTGCTGAGCACAATATTAGAACTGCAGCATATGCTTATCCTATAACATGCATATTCTTATTATTTTACACTATAGTCATTTTACACAAGGTTGCTACTTTTTCTTGATTTTTATAAAGAGGGCCCAAAGATTATCACTAGAAATTTCTGGTGTTGATAATTCAAAGAAGGCCACCCCATGCACGAGCCTCCCACTATTGTAGGAAGGTCATTTTGGCATGCAGTTTTACTATGTTTTTGCAGAAAAACAGTTTTCTTGATTCAAACCCGTGACATCA
This sequence comes from Pelargonium myrrhifolium, assembly GCA_036897405.1. Classification (NCBI taxonomy): domain Eukaryota; kingdom Viridiplantae; phylum Streptophyta; class Magnoliopsida; order Geraniales; family Geraniaceae; genus Pelargonium; species Pelargonium myrrhifolium. The sequence goes on along the minus strand of JAYMTK010002928.1, from coordinate 10,056 downwards.
GTGCTATAAACACTTGCCCATATCTTTGTATAGCGAGATTGCTATAAGAATCTGGACCAGATCACTACCACGGTGTATATCAGTTAGGGTTTTGGACTTTCCTATAACTTATTGTATGTCCGGAGTTATAAAGTGTCCAAAGAGGAATAAAACCCATACCAAGCACATGTTCTGTCATCTTCATGTTTGATACAATGGATATAAAGATAGGATCGGTCTTAGTATTGTAGTTTAGTGATGAAAACCTCATGACATTGACCGAGCAAGGAATGAGTATACCCCACATTTATTCCGTCATGTCAGAATCACAGAATTTAGTGTTGATTACTAGTTAGATCTGCTGAACTTCAGTTATCTCAGTTTTTCTTACCAGCAGTTCATGGTTTTCCAAACTAATTATTTTCTTTTTGTTTGCTAGATCCACCCAAGTTGAGTATGTTACAGGCCACCTGAATGAAGCTTGCTTTACGTAGATCTTGTCTGCCATGGAGGTATCGATGCAGTGCTAATTGATTATTATAGAAAGGATCATCACAGGGCTTGTAGTGTGTTTAACAACCCTTTTATTATTCCATAAGCAGCAGTTTTTGGTATTAGTTATTATAAGGGTAGCAGAGCATGTCCATGCCACTTGCGAGAAGAGAATATGATAGTTGTTGAATCATTGGTGTTGTTGCTGGGAAGAAGTAAGTTTATTTTGTACAGAGAAAAAGTTCACATATCATTTCTATCTTTCATCGCTACTTGTGGTGTATTGTAGTTTTTGGTTTCTGTGAATTTGTGTAGTGTAGTGATGTGAAGGGTAGTGATGAGAATTGAGATTCCTCCATTTTTGATTGACAAGACAATTATAGGGGGATGAATTATTATTTGAACACAGCTGTGGCCAAAAGACACAGAGACTGGATTTATGCAACAAAAGTCATGTATGAGTCCAAAATGCTTTACCTATAGACAAATTTAGGAAGTTGCTTCAGTTTCTAGGACTTTTGTTGCAAGTTTTCATCTTTTGGCATGTGAGTTGAGTTGCATACAAGGAAATGAGGTGATGATGATAACTGTGTTTTGTGTACTGAGATGAGATGGGAGATCTTAGTGGTTGGTGCAGACTGATTTGGTTTGGTTGTACGTACCTTGATGTAAATTTTCTATTGTTTTTGTTTTCTAGGGAGAGGGAACAGTGGAGTTGGTCCAGTTGGACTTGGAGAACCAAACCTTCCGCATTAAATTTGGTTGTCTGTGTGGTGGCCTCATGGCATTTATTCTCAGATCTGTTGACACCTCCAATTTTTAAATTGTAAAAGGAGTAATTGGATTTTGACATGTAAAGCTGAAAATAGTAAGATGAGGTAAAGGTTGGATAGTGCATGTTTGGTAACTCCAGTCTCCACTGGATGTAAGTGCTTGTTTGTTTTCTCTAGTTCCGACTTCTCGGAGGTGCCACGTAGGATTTTCGAGAAGTTGTTTTTGACCTATTAGGATGTAGGTTGTTTGACAAAATTAGCCAAAATGCTACTTATCGGAGTGGAACAGTGTTTTGCTCCGGTGGAGCTAGCTCTAGTAGAGGGGCAAAAGCTACTGGGCTAAAATTGGTCCAGTAGTGAATAGTAATTTCAGTGGTCTTTGGGCAATGACCAAATTGACCTTCAATAGGTAGAGAGAAATGAGCGCTAACGACTCTTTTTATAAAGACATGATCTGTATATTTTGAAATACAAGATCTGAAATTTGATGAAACAAAACAAAAATCCCCAAAAATTAAACCAACATTAAACTAAAATTACAATACAAATGAACAAATTCCTAAACTTGTTTACAAAAAAATTCCAAATTGGTAGGATCTAACCGATGGAGGCAGAGATGTTGTCGGAGTCAACAACTGCTGGAGGCAGTGGAGTGGACGACGAATGAGCATGGAGTCGTGAGTGGTGTGGACGGAGGTAGAGGCAAAGCTGGAGATGGAAGCAGAGGTTGGAGGCGAAGATGGAAGCAAACGCCGACAGACGTCCTTCTCCCTCTCCCTCTTCCTCTCCCTCTGATAGTAGTGTTGCCTCTGACGAGATTTGATGTCCAACTTATTTTCAGCCAGGGGACAATGAGATTTTGACTTAATATCATCATCATTAGGATCGTTCTGTGAAAGATTCCACTAGCTGAAGAAGAGTGAGATGAAATAACTGACTCCGAGTCATGTTCTTCAAACAGCGTGAAAGGTGAAGATATGAGGCTTATTAGTTCCAAACCTGAGAAAGAGAAAGAAAACGAGATTAAACCCTGACGTGAAATTGAGATGAATAAATAACAAATCCTCAAAATAACATTGATTTATTAACTAGTGTTTTAGTACTACACCAAACTAATTGAATAGGCATGCAAAAAAACCAACAAAATGCTTGAGATGATTCCATTCTCTGAAACAAATGAAGCATTGAGAAAAGCAAGACCAGTTTGAGTTTTGTTTACTGCACAAACACTATACTTGGCCGAAAAGACTTGGCAAGAGAACGAAGCCAATGTCTCTTATGAAGCGCCGAGCAACCTCAAATATTTCAAGAAAAAAGACAAATGCTGAGATTGAGGCATGATAGGTTAGTGTTAAAATGTAGTAGGAACGACCTCAATTTACCGAAGCCGCTCGATTACTTCAAGTTCGTAACCTCTTACTCTTGCACTCTAATTCTTAAAAAAGTTCCAAAGTAATGTAGCAGACTTTGTTGGTGAAGAATCTGTTAACTGAATTTTACTTTCATGAGAAAAAGTAAGCATACGATGAGGAGGTCGGAGAAAGGAGTATCGTAGCCTGAGAAGTAGCGAAGAGATGGGGAGAGGGGGTTGCAATGTAAATCTGAGTTTGATAGTAGTGTTGCCTCTGAAGAAATTTGATGTCCAACTTATTTTAAGCCAAGGGACAATGAGATTTTGACTTCATATCATCATCATTAGGGATCGTTCTGTGAAAGATTCCCACTAGCTGAAGAAGAGTGAGATGGAATAACTGACTCCGAGTCATGTTCCTCAAACAGCGTGAAAGGTGAAGATATGGGGCTTATTGGTTCCAAACCTGAGAAAGAGAATGACAACAAGATTAAACCCTGACGTGAAATTAAGATGAATAAATAACAAATCCTCAAAATAACATTGATATATTAACTGGTGTTTTAGTAATACACAAAACTAATTGAATAGGCATGCAAACCAACAAAACGCTTGAGATGATTCCATTCTCTGAAACAAAATAAAGCATTGAGAAAAGCAAGACCAGTTTGAGTTTTGTTTCCTGCACAAACACTACACTTGGCCAAAAAGACTTGGCAAGAGACCGAAGCCAGTGTCTCTTATGAAGCGCCGAGCAACCTAATATGTTCCAAGAAAAAAGACAAATGATGAGAATGAGGCGCGATATATTAGTGTTAAAATGTAGTAGGAACGTCCTCAATTTACCGAAGCCGCTCGATTACTTCAAGTTCGTAACCTCTTACTCTTGGACTCTAACTCTTATAAAAGTTCCAAAGTAATGTAGCGGACTTTGTTGGTGAAGAATCTGTTAACTGAATTTGACTTTCATGAGAAAAAGTAAGCATATGATGAGGAGGTCAGAGAAAGGAGTATCGTGGCCTGAGAAGTAGCAAAGAGATGGGGAGATGGGGGTTGCAATGTAAATGCGAGTCTGATAGTAGTGTTGCCTATGTCGAGATCTGATGTCCAACTTATTTTCAGCTAGGGGACAATGAGATTTTGACTTAATAATATCATCATCATTAGGGATCGTTCTGTGAAAGATTCCCACTAGCTGAACAAGAGTGAGATGGAATAACTTACTCCGAGTCATGTTCCTCAAACAACGTGAAAAGTGAAGATATGGGATTTATTGGTTCCCAACCTGAGAAAGAGAATGACAACGAGATTAAACCCTAACGTGAAATTGAGTGAATAAATAACAAATCCTCAACAAGACGCTTGAGATGATTTCATAATTCTCTGAAATGAATGAAGCATTGAGTAAAGCAAGACCAGTTTGAGTTTTTCATAGCATGCAACATGCATGCTTTCGTTCAGAAACAAAAGGATGAAAACTCTATTATTACTTCTAGTCAAGGATTGCAAAAAAATACTATTATATACAATTAAAACACATTAATTTTTTTGATCAGTTGAGCTACACAATATGGGGTACATCTCCCCTCTAACTCATAAACCCACCCCACCCCACCCAAATAACCCCACCCTATACCGCCAACAAGAAGGCTCGAATCTGAGACCTCGAAAGGGAATCACAAGTGCTTAATCAATTGGCCCACATGCCTTTGGTAAAACACATTAATTTATTTATTTGTGTGACTGAAGAAATAAATTAGATGTTGGTTGATGAGATGTATGGGATTGAGATGGGCGCGAGCAAGACGAGACTTATATATTAGTCTACAATTAATTAATATATCGATCACTTCACGACAATCTCTATCTAATCTAATCTAATTTAATCTAATTTTCTCCCTAAACAAAAACTTGAAACTTGTTCTCTCTGCCAGTGCCAGATCCATCTGCTTGGTGCATGCATGCATGCAATATGCTAATTTATTGCTATATATTGTTGTATTCATTTGACTTTGTAAATTTATCGAGGCCAAATGCTAGAGCCTAGAGTTTAGAAAGTCCATAAACCGGCATGAATGTAGAAAACACAATTTTTGTTCTCTACTCATATTTACTATCCATATTTCATAATCATCAGTACTCAAATGGTTTCAATTGTACAAATTCATAAATCTCTAATACAAGCCAACAAGTAACTATGAAAACCCAGGATAGTAACACCCTTTAATTTGCCAATTAAACTACAAAAATTAGCATAATCTTAATTTAGTGGGATGAATAATGTATCGTATCTATTCATCGTTAAAAGAATCTCAACACCGTAGGATATGATTGGTAGAATATGGAGTAGTTAATATCTGACAATTGAAAAGCACATGCATATTTAGACTTGAGTGCAGAACCACTACATCAAGCATACAAAAAAGTAAGTTAACGATAAGTTAACTTTCGAAGTAACGGCGGAGACTATTTTGAGCCCAAAGTTTAAAGTTTAAGGACTTAAATAGCTTATTTTAAATGCATAAACAGAAACGATGGCTTTTAAAATTTCGGATAATACTAAAATATATACACATATATACTAACACCCTTCCTAAAAATCAAGGTATTAGAATGTTTTTCATCTTGAGTTTGTCACGAACATCGTTGACTCGACCAGGGAATTGTGTTTTGGTGAAAATGCCAGCCGTTTGGTCGGCAAGTGAGATGGGGATGAGGCTAAGGTTACCCTGAGTTAGATGATGACATATAAAGTGACAATCGTTCTCAATGTGTTTGGTGCATTCATGAAACACATCATTGTGAGCAATTTGGATGGCGTTACGATTGTCACAATGTATAAGAGTAGCTCCAGAATGATGCACACCCATATCTTGGAGTAACCACCGAAGCCATAAAAGTTCAGAAGTAGCGTCGACTAGTGATTTGTATTTCGATTTAGTGCTAGATCGTGCCACGACAGTCTTTTTCTAGCTATGTCAGGAGATGATGGAAGAGCCAAGAAAGAAACATTAACTAGTGGTAGATCGACGATCAGTGGGGTCACCAACCCAATCAACGTCGGAGTAAGCCTGTAGAGTAAGGGAACTTTTTGCAGAGAAGTGAAGCCCATAGTTGAGGGTTCCTTGCACATACCGGAGAATACGAGTAACCACTTCATAGTGTGTAGTGCGAGGAGAAGCCATGAACCGACTAACAATATGAACTCCATAAGCTAAATTAGAATGAGTGAGTGTAAGATAGACAAGACTGCCAACAAGTTGTCGATAAAAAGTAAGATCTTGAAGAGGTTTGCCATCTATTAGAGTAAGTCTGGTGTTTGACTCGATTAGTGTGGATGTGATTTTTGTGTTTGTCAAGCTTGCTCGGGAGATAAGGTCTGCAACATATTTGGCCTGAGAAAGTGAATAGCCATATTTATTTAAAGTAACCTCAAGATCGAGGAAATAACTGAGAGATCCAAGATCCTTCATCTCGAAATTTGAGTAAAGACATTTCTTGAGGTCGGTAATGCCCTGGATGTCATATCTGATTATAACCATGTCATCAACGTACAAGAGTAGAATAGTGATTCCTTGGGTTGTCTGGAGCACAAAGAGAGCATTGTCATATGGACTAGAGACAAAACCCAATTTTCCAACCATACTGTCGAATTTTGAAAACCATGCCCGAGGAGCTTGCTTCAGAACATATAGAGTTTTCTTCAATCGACATACTGTGTTGGGTGGATAGTTAGCCCGGGGAAAGTCGTATATAGACTTCTTCGGCGAGCTCTCCATTAAGGAAGACATTCTTGATATCCATTTGAGACAAGGTACATCTTTGATCTGCAGCAACTGCCAAGAGACTTCAAACATATGTTAGACGAGCAACTAGAGAAAAAGTCTCCTTATAGTCTATGCCATATTTTTGATTAAAACCTTTGGCAACTAAGTGAGCTTTATATCGCTCAACAGACCCATCAACTCTAGTTTTGATCTTGAATACCCACTTGCTTCCTATAAGAGTTTTGTCTGTTCGAAGAGGAACAAGATCCCGTGTGTGGGTTTTCTCAAGGGCTTGCAGTTCAAGTTGCATTGCCTCCTGCCACAAGGGGTGAATGCATGTCTCGTGATAGAAACGAGGCTCATAGAGAGAATGTACAAATGCAATCCTGGAGTTGTTGGGAAGAGTTACCTCATAATCTTGAAAGTGGGAAGAAAGTTTGGTCTGCCTTCGAGGAATGATGGGAGATGATGGGGGTGTCGGATCCTTAGACATGGTAGAGCTCTCGGTAAGGGTGTTGTTCACATGACCTGCAAAGATTGGCTCTAGCGGGGGAGAATCAATATCATCATTTTTGGGAAATAGATTGATAGAAGGTTTAGAGAAAAAGGATGCAGATGAAGACACGTGGAAAAAGGATAGAAACGAGAACATTTTATGTTTCCAAAAAGTGACATGATAGAAAATAAGAAGGCGTTGGAAAATTGGGTCCCAATAACGATACCCTTTTATGTTCTATCTCATATCCTAAGACACAACAGAGGCGAGCACGTGACTTGAGCTTGTTTCATTCATGTGGTTGAAGATGAATGAAATAAACACAAACGAAGAAACGAAGAATATCATAGGCAAGATGTTTACCAAAGAGACATTCAAAAGGAGATTTGTTGTCAAGAATGGGTGAGGGGGACACAAATGATAGTGTAAACAGCAGTAAGAGCTGTTTCCCCCCAAAGTCGACCGGGACGAGAGACAGAGATGAGAAAGGCCCTAATAGTGTCAAGGATATGACGATGTTTACGTTCTGCCCTGCCATTTTGCTGAGAGGTACCTGGACATGACCTATGAATGATTGTGCTATGTGAAGCAAGAATGTTAAAGAATGACTTATCCCCATGGCTTTATCAGTATGAAAAACTTTAATAGTTTTTCAAAATTGAGTTTTGATCATACTGGCAAAAGTAGAATAGGTTTCATGCTAATTAGATTTTTGGTGTAACAAGTAAATCCAAGTATAACGAGTGAAATCATCAACAAAAATAAAAAAGTAACGTGAGCCTCCCATAGTAGGAATGGGAGAAGGTTCCCAGATATCAGAATGAACTGAATCAAAGGGAGCAAAAGAAACAAAATTACTTAAATTGAAAGACAAGTTGTGGTGTTTAGCAAGTTGACAAGAAGTGTAATCAATAGATTTATTCATGACATTATCTAACAGACCATTAGTAATTAAACGACTTAAACGGGAATGAGAGGTATGACCTAGACGGGAGTGCCATAGATTAGCTGACAAAACTACTCCACATGTTTCCTGACAGGGTGAGATATTGAGCAAAGTGACCTCGTAGAGCTGCCCCATTTTACACCCTGTCCCAAGAGTCAGTCTCGTCTTTAGATCCTGCACAAAACAAGCATGACCAAAGAATGAAACATCAAGACCTTGTTCACACAATTGTCCCGCAGAGACTAGATTTAAGGATAGTTTTGGTAAAACATATGTATTTGGTAAAGACATATTTTTGGTGGTGATTGTACCAATATGAATGACAGATAATAGTGAGTCGTCAGCAGTGTAAATGTGAGAAGTTGTGATAGGCTTGTTGTGATGAAATAAAGATGGATCAGAAGTCATCTGATTGCAACATGTAGAATCTATATACCGAGAGGATGATATACCTGAGACAGATGGGGTAGAAGTAGTGTTACCAAATTGAGTAGTCAAAAGAGCTTGCTGGAGGAGATTGATTTGTTCTTGCAGTGAAGCAAAATCACAAGAGTTTTCAGATGACTCTCTGGAAGCAACAACATCAGTAATTGATCGTCTGAGTTGATAAGGGCCATATTTAGCTTTGCGCTCCTAGCACTCGTTGATCTAATGTCCATGTTTCTTGCAATAATTACACACACTTTTTCGAGGCAAAAGATTGGAACCAGAGGGAACACTGTGGCCTGTAAGAACACTAGAGCCTATAGTGGCCATGCCACTGTTAGTAACCTGAGAGGACTAAAGAGTTCCCAAGCGAGTTTCTTCAAAGAGTAGTTCTTTAATGACAGTCTCCATCTTGGAAAATGGATCTTAATGAAGCAATAAGCTTCTAACTGGTTCAAATTCTGGACGAAAAGCCATCAATAGTTGCTTGACTCAAATACGTTCCTAGTACTTGAAAAATATGATATTGGAGTCTCCGGTGAAATCTCATTTAGTATCTGCCACAATTAGTTGGTTCCACAATCCCTAAATTTGGGATAAGAAGTCTGAGACAGATTGACCGACTTCTTGTCTCATATGATATAACTGACCCAACAACTGATACTAATGGGCAATATCAATTGTGAAATACAGATCAACCAAGTATTCCCACACTTTTCTACCAGTCTCGAATCGGGAAAAGTGAGTTTTCACAGAAACCGTGCAAGTGTTGCGGATCCAATTCAAAATTTGGTAATTTTTGCTACCCCAATCTTCATAGCATTTGTCAAAGGCTTCATTCGTCTCATTTTCATTCTTTTTCGGTTCGGTGATGTCGCCCGTGACATAACGCCACAATTTTCTGCCTCTCAGAAAGCTAGTCATTTCCTGAGCCCACAAAACATAGTTATATCCATCAAACTAAACACTGACAGTTTTACTAACCTCAAATTGATCCATAATATAAATAATAGAACAAGGTAAATAAATCCGTTTTTTTTCCAGTGGTATTCACGCGCTATCGGAAGCAGACAAGGTTGACGTCATGCGAAAGGTCTCGATCTCTTGAGTTGGATGCGCTGACGGTGAGAAGGAATTGACGCCGATGACGGACGAGGATTCAGATGTCCGAGAGAAGCGAAGAACTCTGGCGTTGGCGCGTGCGGTTCACGTGCTGGCCTTTTGGATGATGGACTGAGGAGGGTGGTGGGTCGGCGTCTTCTCAGACTGACTGTGGTGGTGGTGGTGACGTGAAAAGTACACTGGCGGCGAAGAAACAAGCTTGAAGCCGAGAGGATGTTCCGATCCGGCGAAGGTTCATGTTGTGTACGCGGTTGACGGACGGACGACGGACTCCGGTGGTGTAGTGGTCGACAACTTCTAACTTCTGTGGTGCTGGCGGCAAGGAAGGCAGAGATCGAAGCTGACCGGAGCTGGACGAAGTAATCTGGACAAAAAGAGGATATGTGTACTGGATATGTTTTATCAGATGAGAGAGAGGATGAAATATAGATTGATAAAAAAAAATAGATTGGAGAATAGAAGGGTTTGGAAATTAGGGTTAGGGTTTTGGAGCATAGAGTGCGACGCTGGTGAGGATAAGGTGCGGATTCTCTTGGGTAGGGATTGGTGGAATGAGAGGTGGGTGGATTATAAAGAGAGGGTGTGGGAGAGGCTTAGCCACAAAGTTGCGTTTCTGATTTTTCTGGTAGGGTTCCACAAAACCGAGGGGGTGAAAAATGTGAGTAGGGTTTGGGTAGGGTGTGCGGTGTTGTTGCTGATCGGAG
>JAYMTK010002927.1:0-13023 GCA_036897405.1 Pelargonium myrrhifolium | reverse complement strand
AATGGAGATGTGGGAAAATTTTTCAACAGGGCTATATGATCCCCATTTGTCCGATAAATGCTATTTTATCTGAGTTAGGATCATTTCATGAAGCTTTGGCTTCTCAAGGTGGGCAAGGGACGAGGAGGGTCTGGTCCGATGTAGGTTGGGTTGCCCCTCCTTTTAATTGGATTTGTCTTAATACTGATGGCGCATCTAAAGGGAATCCGGGGGATGCTGCTATTGGTAGGGTGTTTCGAGATCAGACAACTCAATGGCTTTTGGGGTTTGCAGGTAGGCTGGGGACCTGCTCCGCGATTATAGCTGAATTAGAGGCAATTCAGACAGGTCTTAATTTGGCTTGGGATATGGGTTGGAGGCATGTGCTTTGTAAAGTTGATTCTCTAACTGCTGCGCAAATTGTCTCTAGAAAAGAGGCTGGGAATTGGCTCCATGACAATATTGTAAGGGACATTATTCATCTTATGGAAAGGGACTGGATTGTCACTGTGGAGCATTGCTATAGGGAAGGAAATAAAGTTGCAGATGGTCTTGCAAATTTTGGGCTGAATCTGGTGGCCAGGTGTTTGGTTTTGACTTCTCCTCCCCAAGTTTTGATTTATTTGCTGGAAGAGGATGCTAAGGGGCGGACCTCTCGGCGCCAGCTGCCTTTCATGGCGGTGATTTAATTGCTTTTTTCCGGTTTCGGTTTTGCTGTTCTGTTTTCTTTTCCTTTGTTTACCAAAAAAAAAAAAATCCAAAGACATATATAATTTGACCCTGGAATGAATATGTGCTATATATCCGTGAAATGAAATAGCCTTTTAATTAAATGTTTTAGTGGATCACATGAGCTAACAATGCAACAAAGGCTAGGGGAGCAAAAAAACAAGAATCCAATCTAATTTACTCCATAAATTAAATGAACAAATAGTACGATGATGTTGCAATGACATGCATGAAGCTAGCTAAGCCACAAACAAGCCAACTTGTAAAAAGCTGATTTCATGGCTAAATAGTGTACTTAACATTCTCAAAATAATTAAAATTTCCTTAAAGTATAAGTATACATCGCCGTCCAACAAATTAATTAACTACTTAATTCAATATTAAAATGATCATATAACTTTCATAACTCCATAATTAATTATATCATTAACGGATAATTTCGGCGATCCATAATTAATCATCCATTTGTATATTAATTTGTATAAAGAATGAATGTGATGGAGAATATTGGTGGATGGGTGGTGGGTAGTTTTCTTAGTTAATATTCTCATTTGTTGGGACAGTTTTGTTGATTGGCAGTTGGTTTTGTTTTGCCATATTTTGGCATGTTACAGCCTACATTTTTTTCTGAGAAAAAAAAGACTAATATATATATATATATATATATATATATAAATACATATGATAAGGTAGTGGAGACTAACATGCATGCACACGTTAGGCTTATACTAAATACATAAACAAAAAAGTGAACCCTACATCACTCTTTTTTCTACTTCTTTGTCTTTCAACTCAAAGTAGTAGCATTCATGTGCAACCTACATCTAATTACATTTTATTTTATTTTATTTTATATTCAATATATTAATTAATTAAATACAAAAGCAAAATCATAGTATTCATTCATTAAATTTAACACACCTCCTTTTGATTGGAAATTAATATATACGTTTAGTAGATGCTTTCAGGAATCAATGCAACAAAACCACCTGTTTTGTTTTGGTCTGTTGTATTCTCTGCATCTTTTTCAGTGGCTAAAGAGTAGCCTCCATTTCTTGCTTGAATCCCAAAGCATATAGGAGGAGTATATAATATAATTAAATTTGCAGATAAATTAATGCATATATGGTAATTAAAATTAGCTAGGATTGGAGATTAATTGATTAATTGGTATATATATGTGTGTGAATTGAGAAGGTACAAATTAAAAGTGTAGGGTTAGTTGGTTTCAAAAAAAAAAGTGTAGGGTTAGTTAGTAGTACATATATATATAGAGAGAGCGCAAAAGGAAAGGTAGCTTTCGAATGGGAAGAAAGAAAAAGCATATTGATAATATTGCATTTTCGGTTTCTTCATTGCTTACCCCATAAGTTGCTTCGGTTGCGAGAAAAATATGTTACCCTTTATTTCAATTTGATTTGGTACGTAGTCTTGTAATTAAAAGTGTATATATATAGTTCCATCTAGAACAACTAATTCCTACCAAGTAATTAATTTCATATAAGCTTACCATCGATCCTGACCTTGCATTTGTAGTAGTAGTAGGGACGAACAATTTGGTCTAAATTTGATGTTGCTCTAAAATATTCAATCTGAGAAAGGGAGAGATCAGGTGGGAATAGTATTATTTCCATTGAGGACAGAGACTTCATTATCTTTAAAATATATATATATATATATAAGGATAGTTGTTTTGAAAATATTTTTGAGTCTTAAGCTCTAAGAGACGGAGATGAAGGTTGTAGCCTTGAAGGGTATTGTCGTAGGCTTGATAACTTGCTCTTGCATTCTTGGAGTAAGCACAAGGGTAGTACACCGTTAAGTGAAGATCTAGGTATGTGTCCGGAAAACTGTAACAGGCGTGAGAGTAAGAATCTACTATATATCAGAGAATCCGAACCATATTTTGCTAGGGATGATTCAAGAGAGAGTAAAGGGAGACTCTTAATGTACATATGTATCCTCTTCTCTTACCAATGAGAAAGTATTTATATTTACAAACTATAATCTTCACGTTTCGTTGTGTGGTTGGTTGTTTGGTGACGTGAGATATGCTTTGGGACCCATTGGGGTGCTTGAACTCTAACCTCCCGGGTGCGTTGTCCGAGGGGGAATCAGTGAGATTCAGAGCTCTAATATGCCCTTTAGCATTATGGGGCAGAGCCGAACTCCTAGGAGTGCCTACCTTTTTGGGTAGCGTCTTAGTGGTGACTCGAAGATGCAAAGACCTTAAAGTTGATCAAGTGAGGTAGGAGTCTTGGAGGTGATCCAATGAGGCGAGCGAGGACCTTAGATGTCACCCATTGACATAGGAAGCCTTGGAGGTGATCCGATGAGGTGAGGAATTTAAATGTCATCCAGTGAAATGAGAAGACTGGTAGGTTTCCCGGTAATACGAGGAGCATTAGAGGTTATTCGGCGAGGTAGGGATCTTAGATGTGACCCGGTTGGGAAGTGAGGCTTAGAAGTTTCCTGGTGTGGCGACAATCCTTTGAGGTGACCTAAGATTCGAGGACCTTGAAAGTGAACTGATGAGGCAAGGATCCTTGAAAGTGATCCAACGAGGTATGGATCTTGAACGAAACCCGGTGAGGCGGGGAGCAATTGAATGTGACTCAGTGAGAAAGAGACCTTAAAGGTTTTACAGTGAGACAGGGAGCCTTAGAAGTATGTGATCTCTCTATGAGAGTCTTAGAGATCTCTTATGGCGATTAAGTATTAGAAAAAGATGATAAGCTCTACTTATGACATGGGTGTCTTTTGTAGAGAATAAACGTTGAGTAGAGGTAATGATCTCTCATTTGTGCTTGAAGATCTTTTGTGGAGACTCAGCATCAAGATGAGTTGGTGAGCTCTACTTTGAGCTTGTAGCCTCCTCGTGTCTTAGAACTTTTTCGGTTGTCTTATCTTTTATGGATGATGGACATGCAAACGCGAGATGCCTCGACTGATCGAAGGGTGATGACAAGGTAAAGAGGCAAGGGCATGTTGTCGCAACATTGAGGTTGAACATGCGAATGGAAGAACTCTGAGGGTGAATATTGTATTTTTTTAGGGGCATGTTGTGACATCGAATTAGAGCATGGGAATTTGTAGAATTAATTTGGGAAAACATGATAATTCTTGAAAAGCTTGTTGGAAATGGAGGACAAGATTTGCAATTTTTGAGGTTTATGTCGCAACATGGAAGGTGAGCGTAGAAATTTGGGATTCTTTTCAAGAGAGGTTGACCATTTGAGGAGAGCATGTCGCGGCATTGAATATGAACCCAAAATTTGAGATTTTGAGGAGTTGGGGAGCTTGGCCATTTTTTGGAAGGTCGGTTGTTTTTGGGGTGCTTGGTTGATTTCCCGCACACCCACACAAACATGTTTCACGTTTGGGCACGAAAATGGTTCTCCTCAACGCATCTCCGGATTCTTCGAAGATCTCCCTAAGTCATTAAAGCGCTTTGACTTCCGATAATGAGTGCCGACGTGACACTAATGTGCCACATGTTCCTCTGTAATTCATCGTTTTTAACTTGTAATTTTTTAAGTGACATCAATTCGAATAATCATTTTAAAGTATTGTTTTTTAAAATTTAAATTAATAAATTATACTTGATCATATATATATATATATATATATATGAGTTTAATGTATATCAGTTGACTGCACTAATAAGATGGTGGCACTTCATTTAAAGTCATGGATTCGGACGGGTCGCTCCGCTCCCCCAAATTCACTTGGGTGGGTATAAGTGAATTTAAATGAGGTGTCATCACCTCATTGACTTTGTTATGATGCAACTAATATAATTTTATATTAGTCAACTGATATACATTTTACCCTTAGTTATAACTCTTTAAGATCGGTACAATAAAAGCATATGAGGTTATAAATTTTTTTTTAAAGGTTAACTATGCTTTATTAATCAATAAAATCACGAGATAGCAAATTCGAAATTGGTATTGGGCAACGAAAATGAATCCAACCTAAGATACCTAACAGTGATACAAACGACCTAACTAAGCTATGAGCCACCTGATTTGCAGATCTCCTAACTAAAGACTTTTTGTCTCCAATAACCCGACACAAGCCACTGGAATCATTCCCATCAACCTGAATAATCAAATTGAAAGAAGTGGAATCCTTACCTCCACCCTGAAAAGCATGGAAAACTAAAGACGATTGAATTTGGTGTTTAAGGCGGTCACGTGAAGGGCTATGCCACGCCACCACTAGGTCTGCCATCTGATTCGGCAACAAACTCGAAGGTTGATCCGAGAGTTTCGACCGAATCACCATTTTCTTCTCCTTGCAACCGCCTCCTACTGCCTTACACACACACACCAATCAAAAAACTTATTGTGAATCTACACTGCTGCCGCTCGACAAATCCTAACAACCCTTAACTTTCTATCAAAGCAAGAGTCGCTATCTTAACGAGAAAAATCACAATTTTCTATTTGAAAATAAAGAGCTATTGTATCCGTAAGGAAACCTTAGCCGACTCTCAAAATAGCAGGATCTATATACAACTCCTTCATGCTCTTTTCAAGGTCCTCAAAGACCACCCCCTTTAAATTAGTCATCTCACCTAGATGACCCATCTCCTCAACATGACATCATCACCCGACTCTTCTATCATTTGACATACTCAGATCACCCCGACACACCTGGGACCGGCTGGTGAGATAAGATACGACTCAGTGATGTCATGCTTTTACAGGAAAACCATCATTGAGATCTAAAATATTTTGTGTTACACCCTATTGGCAAGCACATGAAGAATCTCCTAGTCAAGGAATGCCCTAATAGTAATCACTCTTCATCCATATTTTATCCAAGAATCCAAATATGTAAGATGCCATCATCGTGATGACCCACATGACATCAACATGTTCTTACAATGATATCATCATTAACCAATCATGTACGCCGCCTCAAGATATTCACTTTTTTTGTGAATATAAATTCCCTTCTACCCCATGGTTTAGACCGGAAACAATACCCTTCTACCCTAAGGGTAATGGATTATTTTTTTCAAACCTTGAACTCTCATTAGTACACTTCTTTATAAATTCTCTCAAGCTATCTCTCTATAGACCACTATGTAGCGCATTGATTTTATTTGATAGAGAGGTATACTCTCACACCCGAGATAAATTCTAGTGCACTCGTACTGCGTTTTACTTAACAATGTCCTTTGGTGTGCAAGCCTAGTTCTAGCGCTCATGTGGAGAAGAGAGTCTAATGATAAGAGATTTGTATATCCAAACTGTTCATATGTGTGTTGGACTTTGAAGACGAGTATTGTTGTTAGGCTTTGACATGGTCATAAAGGCTCACCAAATGAACAAAAAGAATAAATGAAGATGTGACACGTGGCATTGAGTTGCTATTAATATTTACAAAAATGATTCGACGTATGTTGGCACGTGTGTAATTCATATGTTTTAAATTATTTATATTCCATGTCAACAACATACAATATTTTTTAACAGAATGCAACCGAAGGGACTAAATTGGCTCAAATTGGTATTACTCAAGGACTGAATCAGTTTATTTTACAGTTAAGGGACCAAATTGATCCAATTTGGATAGTACATTGATCATTTTGGTAATTTTTTCTACTTTTATTAATTTATTTTGATAATAGTTATATAATTTTGTTTAAAATTTCATGTTTTTAAATTTTTGCCAAAAGTGCACCTTACGTTTCTTAAACCTATGTCTTAGCTATACCGGTCGCCTATGCTCTAGAGGACTCCAATGCTTCAAATGCATTTAGCACCTTTTAAAAACCACTTTGCTGAACTGTTGATGTGGCATAGGTAGATTGGGTAGTTTCTTTTTGTGTGTGTGTGTGTGTGGAAATGAAGTTACATGTGTGACTGAAGGTTATTAGTTACTTCTGATGCTGAGATTTGAGTCGTGTATACTAACTGAGTTCTACCTATATGCTGAGATGTTTTACTTGGAGTCACTATTATATCAATTTGCATCCAAGTGGCCAAGTATGAAAGAAGTGGAAGTGCTGATGTGACGTCAATAGATAGAGCATACTTGGTATGTTGGATTTATTTTTATATGTATAACAGAAGATTAGTAATTATGTGGTAAAGTCTATTTTATTATCTGTGCAAAACATTTACTTCATCAATTCTTACATATGTGTAGAACTTATCAAAGGTGAAAGGTATATACTAACATACATGTGCGTCACAGGTTTGCCATCCTCATGGAAACATTACTTTAAAGTGGTCCTTCATATCCTTGTTCTCAATTACACTGTAGCGTTTGCCACGGTATGGAAGAAGAAAGTCTTCTTCTGCTTTGTGATCTTTGCGACTCAGCAACTCATACACACTGTATTGGCTTGGGTACCACTGGTCTAGAGGATGATTGGTTCTACAACGAGTGTGTTGTCTGCAAAGAGGAACATGCCAAAAGTGAAATACTTGATGATTGTGAAAATAGTTTAGTACAATCAGCTGATAAAGATCACTCTGTTTTCAACAATGTACAAAAAATCGTTCATAATAGCCCAGAGGTTGAGAGAGGTCATGTTGTAGATTAACACAACTAATATTAACCATCAAAGTGTATTGCCATCAGTTGCAGTAATTAGTGTATCTGTGTATTATATTGTCTGAGAATCCATCACATAAAAGATCACCCAGAATCAGGGGCGGAGCCACCTTGGTTCATGTGGGTGCACATGACCCCACTGAACTCAAGAAAACCAGTAATAAATTTGATAAATTTTTGATGTTTATGATAGAAGTGATCAAAGTGATCCCATATAAGTTTGCAAGTGCCTCCAAAATTTAATGAGGTAACCAATAATCAATTGACATTTGGAAAAATTAATGCTTGTGGGACCCATATGATTTGCATTTTTATTAATAATAAAAGTCACAAGTATAGTGTACTATCTCGCCCTTCTATCAAATAATAATAAACAAATCTTCTTAAGCTCTTTATATGCAATTATAATTTTCATATTTTTCTTTCTTTCGATGGAACTATTTTAACTAAGTTCATGCTTAGATATTACACATATACATATCAAAACATACCTTTATCCTTTTGATTTTAAATTCTTAGGATTGTTTAGTCGATTTGAAAGTATTAACATAAAATATTATTTTATAATTGTTGGTCATCTAATCTAATATATATATATTATATAGGAAAGTCACATATTATTTATGTGACAAGTGACGCTTCATTTAAATGACACGTGTCCAAATTTAAATATACACATAAATTTATGTATATAGTATATAATTATCTTAATTAAAATATTGTAAGTTTAAATGATTATTTTATGTCACTTTTATCTATATTTAAATTTTAAACTCATTATATGATTTTCCTAAAAAAAAATAGATTATGTATGAGTTAGTTAATAATATATTTTAAATTAATTTTCTAATAATAATAATTTCTTCAAAATATTATCGATAAATATTTTATTTTTTGGTGGATTTAAACTTCCTTATCTAATATCAAATTTATTTATTGATAGATAATAAATGTTAGTAATATATGAAGTTATTGAAATGTGAATACTATATTGTTAGAAAAATAAATCATTATTTTGTGATATGAGTACATAAGAATGTTAATTTATTTACTTCAGTTCATAGTAGATGTGTTCATTGGATCAAAACATATTGAACCCATAAGGTATACTATTATCTTTTATAAACAAATTTTAACAAATAATGCATTTTCATAGAGATGTAATTATAAGTCAAAGTAAAGTTACTGACGATAAAATATATGCAATTTTTCTTATAAAAACATGAACACAGAGAAGAATTTGACAAAATAAAATAATAGTGTATTTGTGATTGACATTATTTGAATTTAGATAATGTAAATTTAAATCATCTAACATAAAAAAGATCATAACGTAACAATAAAATTCAAATAACTAAACTAAAATAATGGAACCCCGAGCAACGCCGGGATAAAAAAGCTAGTTTTATATAAACATAAAGAGATTCGTCAAATATCCTCTTTTTTAAATATGTTTAATTATGTTACAAGAATACATTATTTTTACTGTTTACTTTCTAAACATAAATTCTAGTACTGAATTTTCAAGCTCATGTAAAATATTTTATGAGTTTTCTTTATGATCAGCAAACGATACTTGTTTAAAAATATTTTATGAGTTCTGTTTAGAAATTACTTGAACTAAAATAAATTATTTTGTTTAGTTTTGATATTACTAGTCACAACATTTGTGGAACTGCATATTATGAAACAAAAACAAAAAAAATAATCGTAATGAAATATGATGAGAGACTAAAAAATGAACAATGTTTTTTGTTGACATATACACAATGAAAATATATATTAAGTGAGATAGACAATGAGACAATAATTAATGAAACACTCCAAAAATATAAAAAAACATAAGTGCCCAAAGTAACTAAAGTTTTTTGATCTACCCCTGCCCAGAATGGTCTCTAATAGGGGAGTGTTGCTAGTACTCGTGGAGTTAGGGATTGTTTGTGAATTCTATTGAAACTTTTGGAATTGTCTAGCGGAAGTAAAATGAGGATAAATGAGGTATAAGGAAGAGAGAGAGTACAGAAAAATTGGGTTATGTTCGGTAAAATTGGATTATAAAAGTAGGTGTTTGAGTTGTAAAAGGAGGTGTAAAAAGGAGTTGTGTTTGATAAATATTATTGTAAAAGTTGTATAATTGCTCTGAAATGACCAAAACACCCTTAAGTTCAATTTAATAATAATATAAATGAAATGAAATGTGAGCCATTGGATGAAGTATAATGAATTCATCTTAATTGTCCATTTCATTTTTAGATTAACAAAAATAAAAAAGAAAAATCATATTGTCCATCTACGTAAAGTCAAATAAACAAAACACAAACTATTATACTTATCAGATTAGTTGGTCGACCAACTCACATTCAGGATTTCAAAACAATACATATAATATGGATTTCGACAAGAAACATCAAATTCAATGAAACGTTGAATGCTAGTTCAAATGTTTTGTCTATTGAATGAGAGTGGTGATGAATTTAAGGGTAAAATTGTAACTTCAACTAGTATGAATGAGAACAAAATAGACCAATTTTTTTTCTTCTCTTTCCTCGTTCTCTACAGGAGAGAGGTCCTAACTTCTCAAATTTCATTCTCTCATCTTTTAGCCTTGTTGGATTGGTAAGAAGGAGGAGAAAGAATTTTTTTTAAACAAACATGACCAACCTCATTTTGTCCTACGTGTAATAACAAAAGGAAGCAAAAGTTAGCGGAGTAGAGTGCACAAACAAGCACTTAATAATGAAGGTTCTAGAAAACCTAGTAATATTGTTAATCTTACTGATCTGTAAGTGAGAACTTAGCTCCATTTTCGAAATATACACACCCATATATGAGATTTACGTGAGAGTTGGAATGGCTTGAGAAGTGGATCAATGATATTTCCTTCAAGTTCTTTTGGCTCCGCAGGACAAAGCAATCCTCAACATGATACTGTGCTGCTGTTTGTACACTTAAGACCACACTATATTAACAGAGCTTGGAGGATGATGAAGATTGTTGCAAAGTTGATGTAATTGCAAGAAGCTCATGGACGAAACAACTGCTCGAAAGTTTGTTATGGGAAAGCTAATGAATCAAATAAAGAAGTGAATTCAAATTCAGGTATCCTTGCCCTTAAAAGGCAACAATTTGAGAAAAGAAATTTGGGAAATATTGGACTCGAAAAAAAAAAACAAAAAAACAAAAGCAGGTTGGGTTGACTATCACTGGAACTACTAGTTTTGATCTTTCCAACTAGGCGCCTTGATTTGGTATCATCAATGAGCTTTGTCATACAAAAATGGGTCAGCGTGCTCAATTATCCAGAGTTACTAATTTAATTTGTGTCGATGTGGATGCTAGCATACCGTTGTATACTGAAACCAAGGTAAGAAAAGATGATGCCAAAAGTGAGATCCAAGCTCTTGTCAAGCTTAACTTGAAGCTATTGAGTAGAAACAAACAATAAGGTATCAATGGTTTGAGTAGTATCTTAATAATCTTATCAAATATCGAAATCTGGCTTGTTGGTTGTATTTGAAGTGTTCTTAAGGGTATGCAAAATGGTACAATTGTCATCTACAAAAGATTTTCATATGATTGGTCGATTTTGTGGTTTTGTGCAGGATCAGAGTGAGTATGTTCAAGGAAGTTGCAAGGTTGGCGACGCATACTATTCAGGCTGCATGTGGTTTTGAGTTCCTGAAGATTGATATTGCTTTATTCAAGATCTACTTTAATGCCTAAATCTTGCTGAGGATGCTTATATGTCTTTGTAAAAAATGTACGCTCCATAATGCTTGAGAAGGTTTAGGTTTACATAAAAACATATGGAGAACATGATTTTTCCTAGATGGGATGTAATAGTTATGAATGCATCATCCTTTTTAAAAGACAATATGGGCCATGGGCTTAAAATAAGCATTTTTTTGCAATTTTTTTATCGGTCCTAACCTGCTTGTCGGGGAATAAGGCTGATGAAATGTAACCCTATAAGAACACATGTGTTTTTGGTTTGTCCTGTTCAAAACCACAAACCAAATTGCAAGGGATAACTTTACGAATATATTTCTAAAATTGTCGGGCAAACAAGTGATAACGTTTTTTTTGGTACCCAAATTTTGGCGTGATAACCAATCTGGTACCTAAACTTTTGTTGTACCCGATCTAGTACCCACACTTCTACTTTTCACCCAATTTAATACCCACACTTTTATTTGGGACCCAATATGGTACCTGCCGTCATTGTTCGTTAAAATCGTCCGTCAACTGCCGCACTGGACTGCTTCGTTGGAGAAAATGTGCCTATGTGGCATCTATGTGGACAAGCTCGAGATGATGTGGAAATTGTTATTACACTTTTTATTAAAAAAAAAAAACTAAGAAACACAAATCCATTCCAAAAAAAAAAAGCAAAAAAAAAAAAAAAAAAACAAAAAAAAAAGAAACTCAAATCCATCGTTAACGCATACTAAGATTGACCCAAGAGAATAACAAAATCTCCATCAGAAATTCAAGTCTTCAATCTTCAAATTTCTTCCTCTCAACGCCTTCAAGAACAGAGCAACATCACCGGCGACTGATGGTACATCACCACCCTGCGGTGGCAACATCTCACCGTTCTGTGGCGACTGA
The DNA here is from genome assembly GCA_036897405.1 of Pelargonium myrrhifolium. NCBI lineage: Eukaryota > Viridiplantae > Streptophyta > Magnoliopsida > Geraniales > Geraniaceae > Pelargonium > Pelargonium myrrhifolium. The sequence continues at coordinate 1,128 of JAYMTK010002927.1, read as the reverse complement.
TGGTACATCACCGGCACCGACGAAGGCAAAATTATCCACTCATGCAGCGGTTTAGAGACGCCTCGCCCTCCAGCAAGGCGGCGGGCTCGCTCTGCTTTTGGATCTAGACGTCGACGTCGACACCGGTGGTGGTCTTCTTGGTCACCAGATGCGACTGCATAAAAATCGAAGCACCAAAAGTTCCGATTCGATTTGATCGATCTGAGAGCTATTAGAGGACGCCGGCGAAAAGGATGCCTCACCACCAGATCCGACCCACGAATTCGGTACAGATCTAAAGACACGATTGTGAATTGGATCGGGCAATGGCCGAAATGCTCCCAGAGGGCTCTCCACCGTCGGCAAGGCAACTATCAGAGGACGCTGGCAAAACCCAACCCCTACTCTGCTTTCTTCTCTGATCAGAGATGAGACCCATTTCGTAGAGGAGGCTTCTAGGATTGGTGGGACAGGTGAGATAGGAGGAAATGGAAAAAAAAGATGAAGTGGGTTTTGCTGGGGAAGAAGAAGATGAAATGGGTTTTGTTTAGTTCTCCTTAATGTACAACACAAATTGCTCTGTTTTTGGATTTTTTTTGGATTTGTGTTTGTGGTTTTGGGAGCTTCTAGGTAGAGAAAGTGTTGGTTTTGTGTTTGTTTTAATCTATGTAAATTTGAAATTCTATTGTAAGATCTGAAATTTGAAAGTGCTGAGTTTTCTGATTGCCGAAAAATTCAATTTTATTTATTAGTTTTTTATCTATTATCCACGTCAGCAAAAATTAACCAATAGAATTTTGACACGTCAGCGCATTTTGTCCACCTAGGCGGTCAATAGTCCACGTAAGCCTATTTAACGGACTAATTAACGGAAGTTGACGGTGGTTACTAGATTGGGTACAAAATGAAAGTGTGGGTACTAGATCGGGTACAATAAAGGTTTAGCTACCAGATTGGTTATCACGCCAAAGTTTAGGTATAAAAAAAAATGTCATCCCAAAAAACAAATATGAAATTGATGTTAAAGATATTTTTTTCAGGGTTAAATACATTTGTCTCCCCTGGACTGGAAAAAATTATGGTTTTAGCCCATGTCCTCATTCACTTATTGATTTAGCCCTTAAACTTGATTATTTTTTTGAATATAGC
>JAYMTK010002926.1:0-13024 GCA_036897405.1 Pelargonium myrrhifolium | reverse complement strand
TGAGTTACCATGCAATTACTATTATTTTCATTGATAACAAATACCTATATAAAAGAATATGAGACAAGAAAGTAAAAAAAAAATTAGTATGTTGATTGAAATAATATTGAATGATAATAATTAATCACGGCTAGACCCGGACATCGTCGGGTAAAAAAGCTAGTTATAACATATAATAAACCCATAATGCAATAGTATTTGAATTGGCTTCAAATTAAAAACAAGTAGTTAAAATGGTTTTGACCGAAATTATCAAGAGAAACCTATAATTAGAAGTTTGTTAATAAATCGTTATAAGGACTCTTATATATTTGAGAGGGAGAAGATAGTTTTGAACAATTCTAAGTGAATATCCACAATGTTCTATTAATATTGATAATGTGTTTGTGTAGTTTGAGGAGGACAATATGGTAATTTGGTGAATTTGTTGGTGAAAAACTCCAAACATCTAAAAAGGGTAGTTTGGGAATTTGAAATTGACAGTACAGGGACAAAGAGGTAACTCAGAGGAAGCATTGAATTGTTTGTTCAGATATCAGAATTGGGAGGTCCCTCCCTCACTATATAAACCAAAATAAAAACACAACTGAATCGAACGGTCAGGACCTACTTCTTCAAAGATCAACGGCTCACGATTCGGCGCACGTATAAACGTGACGTCTACTCCATAGTAATGTCACTCTTCTTCCTTATCGTTTCTCTTTCTGTTTATTTTTATTTTCTATTTATCTCTCTCTCATTTTCGATTTTTTTTTCTCTCTCGAATTTGAATTGATTTTTTTCCTCCATTTTTGTGGAATCTTCGAACTCGAAGAAGATCGGATCGAGCGCTAGAGCACTCGAACCCTAGACGAGAGAGAGCACTTTCTTGAAAGGTTTGCGTTCGTTGTCTCTGCACCAGTTCTCGTGTCACACGGCTGATCCGTCGAGATTTTGGTCGTATCGCGGACGAGCCGTCGTTGTTTCGGTTCCTTAGAGTTGGTGGTTATGCGGAGACTCTTAGGAAACCGAGGAGGAGAGGGTTGAGGCAACTGTGACTCGGAGCGAGTGTAGGTTTCGATCTGAGGTGAGATTTCATGGTCGTCTGTTTTGTGTTTTGAGTCGATTTTGGATATTCTCTTTTTCTCAGCGTTATATGATTCTTTGTGTGTGTTGCTTGTTTATGGAAATCGGAAGAATGGAAAAGATCTTGCTGTTTTGCCGAGATTGTGAGGCTTTGTTTTTTTATTATAAATGTTTTTTGCTTTCGATTTGAGAAAAATGGATCTAGAGAAGCTACTAGATGAGCTGTTGCTTGCATTTGAGACGAAAGTGTGAGTGAGATAGGGACGCAAAACATTTGCTTCTAGAGAGAGATGAGAGTTTCTTCGCGAAGAAGACGTGCCAATTGAGCCATATCCTCTTCTTTTTTTCTCTTTTTTTTTTTCCTATTTTCCAAACATTTTCTGGTTAGTTATCGGATCATGATTTTCTGTTCTTCAGTCGCTGTATGGATCTTTCTCTCTCCCCCCCATTTTGTGATGCATCTCTCTCTCCAAAAGTAGAGAAAGTGACGCCATTCTCGTCTACGATGACAATTTCGGCCGAATCAGTAAACAGTCGATTCGTCTCCTTTTCTTGTTTGACCTCTCTCTCGTCGTAGTCGTGTGTTGGTTTGATAGCTTTCGTTAGAAGTCACTGTTTGATTATATCTGTATCGTTTTTTGACTCGTCGTGTCGGTTTCTCCAAGTGCAATATTGGCTGGATTATGAGAGAGAAAGAGCTTTTAATGGCCACCACTTTTTTTTTATGAAATCGGTAAATGAACCTTCGCTGAATCCCCTGTACATTTATCTCCTTCATTCATCACTTCAATGGCTTTTTTTAATACCATTAGTTTCCGTTTATTTAATATATTAATTGATGCTCTTGTCCCACTACTTTAAAAACCCTCATCTGTCCTTGCTACATTTTAATAAATATTTGATTTTGATTGGGATTTTTTCTTAATAAAATTCTGTTTGGTGTTTTGTTTTCAGTGGAGAATTGAAACATATGTCGTCTTCCAACTCTCCCTGCGCTGCGTGCAAATTTCTCAGGCGGAAATGTACTCAAGAATGCGTTTTTGCGCCCTATTTCCCACCGGATCAGCCACAGAAATTTGCAAATGTACACAAGGTGTTTGGTGCAAGCAATGTGGCCAAGCTTCTCAACGAGCTTAATGCGGCTCAGCGGGAAGATGCTGTTAACTCGCTAGCTTACGAAGCTGAGGCTCGTCTCCATGACCCGGTTTATGGCTGCGTGGGTCTGATCTCACTCCTACAGCATAAGCTCAAGCAGCTCCAGGGTGATCTCTACAATGCCAAGAAAGATCTAGCTCAGTACATTGGTCCCACAGCAATGCTTCCAATTCTGCAACCGTCTGGATTTTTGCCCCAGCAGCATCCCGGTAACCCGTCTTCTTCCTCTGTGATTCCTTACAACATGCCGCCTATGATGGGTATTCCAACTGGGTCACCTCATGGTGGGCAGTTGGTGATACGGGAGCCTCAGTCACAGCATCAGCACCAACATCATCAGCAGCAAATATATGAGGCTCAGCAGTTGGCAGCTGCAGTGGCCGCTAGAGAGCAACAAGACATGTTCAGGTCTTTTGACCAGCATCCGCAGCAGCAGCAGGAGCTAGTAAGGTTTAATAACGGGTACGATGTGGTGGGTTCGGTTGGTGCAAGTGGGTTCAACCAGATGACTGCAACGGGTTCTATGTCCCCTTCCTTAGCTCTTGGTACCTTCGACAATAGCCCATACCAGATTCAAGCACAACAAGAACACGCCCATCACTCTCCGCACCATCAGCTTCAGGCACAGCTCTTGCTTCAACCTCAGCAGTCCCAACCACAGCAACAGCAACAACAGACCCCGCAACAGCAGCAGAGGTCGGGAAGTGAGGAGCGCAGGAGTGTTGGTCCATCTTGTTGATTTGTCACAGCTCAGTCTCTTCCACTTTAATGTTCAACCTTTTTCTTTTAGGTATGTACTATTTTCTTTCTTCATGTGGCTTGCATGATGGCTTTGCCCTAATGGATCATGATACATATGCTGGTGCAAAACTTGTCTTGTTTTTTTGTTCATATATGGATCATGATTGTTTGGTAGCAGTTGAAAGTTGACATTTACTCTCTATTGCTTAGAGTAGAAGGGTTGGGTAAGAGAATTATTGTCCTTCAACAGAGAGGGATGTTTCATTTTCATGGGTTCATAAACTATATAGTATGTAGCAGCATTAGAAATACCTGCATGTTATCATTTCCCTTTTTCTTCCCCTTTCCCTCCTTATATCTTGATCTGAACTTTGTCGGCACAACATATAATATTAGTCCCTCATGTGAAATGTTAGATTTTGCTCGGCCTAAACCACGTTAAGTACTCAGGGAAGATATTACAGACAGGACAAACATAAGGTAGCTGAAGGGGTATGATAGGAATAATGACCTCCTCCTATACACAGAAAATACTAATAATCATAGACATGTTCAGGACAAACAACAGTATATAGTAGTATATACCTACTGGTTTTTATTACAATTTTTTGTTTTACATGAAAGATAATCATCACATGTTCAGGTTCTCTTTTTCTTCCTTTCTACATTTCGGGTTCTGATATTTAATTCTCGCCTCGTGTGAATGCAATTCACAACTAGTGTAGTGTACATGTGCAAAGTTTGAATTGTATAAGTAGATAACCAAATACCCTTTTGTTGACTAGCAAATTCAAAGCCGTATAGTATATATTATACAATAGCTTATCAGTTGCTGCTTGTTTTCATAAACCGCCATTGCCTTACTTCTCCATTGCAAGTTATAGTACAATCTTTACAGCTGTGAAAACCCTTTGTGCAGCTCATTTCTGCCTTATACACTGAACAGAGGGGCAATAGTTTTAATCGGCAAAGCTTTGTGAGATCTGAAAGTCGGCATTGTTTTTGGGATTCGAAGAAGACTTTCTCGGGAGAGACAGTTAAACTATTTAGGATCTGCATTGCATTGCTCGCTTTTGATAATTGAAGTACAGTACGTAGTCTTCTTTGTGACAAACTTGTAAATCCGAATCTGGGAAGCTAAACTGCTTAAATCATTTTGCCATTTGTAGCTAGTAATTAACAATTTTCGACTTGAGTTTTTGCCGCTCCAATCTAATAAGAAACTAATATATATACTTGACTATATTATGTGAAGTATTCTTTACTCTAGTTCTTTCTGAAGCTAATATGTTTATATGTACTGGTTGATTAGGATTTTAATAGCTTATTTAAGAACAAGTTGACTAGCTGATTCATATTAAGCCTAATATGAAATATATATATATATATATGTACTTTCTTTGAATATATATTACTATGATAACCATGTGCATGATCATTACTATATTGCAGTACGGCAACAGCTTAATAATGGTTTTTAAATGTTTTTACTGTTGAACTGCAGGACTAATTATTATTAGAATATTGTTTTAGTTATTTGACTTTTTTTTGAGTAGTTTGATATATGGTTCAAAATGATAAAAATTTTGTGAGAAATCTTATTTTTCACGACTGTCTTTTTCCGTTGCTCAAGTTTAAAATTGACAATCACCGAATAACTTATTACGGATGTTAGAAATTGCACAACAAAAGATCATTGTCGTCGAAACACTACTTTTTTGTGACGGAGAATCTGTCACAAAAAGCAAATCATTCACATATTAAGCTTTTATATGTATCAGCCCAACTGATGTATATGATCGTGATCCACATTTAGGTCACCTTCTGCAACATCTAATAAATTTCCTGTCGCGGAAACTGCTTATTTTTGTAGTGAAGTATCATTTTTTTTCTTTTTTGAGGAACGAGCATTAAATATCAAAGGCATTGTGGAAGTCAACCTATCTCATAATTTTGAGAAACATTACAGTCCGAGAATAGTAAAGGGAGAGCACCCACAAACGGGTGAGAATCAATATTACAATCCGCATAGTTAGTATAACAAAATTTGGCTAGGAAGTCGTACCCTATTAGTTTATCGATCGGTGAATCTGCAGAAATCCTCAAAACAAGCTGCTCTTTTCCTGCACTTCAACTTCAAGATCACCGCGGATGAAAATCACAATAAGACAAATAGAAAAGAGGCATAATAGATTTAGCATCAAAAAAAGTACATCAAGTTGTGGCAAAATTTTACGTCTGCTTTAATAATGAACATCCTTTAACTGATAATAACACACCCGAGGTTGAAAAATAAAATAGATCCTATAGTGACTCACTATCCTTAGATAAATATGATTTAGGCTACTTAATTCTAAGTAAGTGATTGATGCATTTTTGCGCAATAATAATTTAAAGTTGGCAAACCAAATTTTGTGTTGAAAATTTTAATGTTCGAGTTGGAGATGTCTAATTGGAACCTGACCTCCAAAACAATAGAAGCATATTTTAGATTGAATTTTGAGTCTTACGTATAAAATAAACATGTGTGGTATACTCAATCTAAAGATTGATCGGATTTAGTTTATTCAATTTGAACTTGTAAAATTGTGGATCGCGTTTCAAAGTGCTCAAGGGTCCGAATTCAAATTCGGATTGCTTTATGGCTTCATAAACAAAATTCCACAACACCACAAGGACCAGTTAAAAAACAGCTTAAGCACAAAAATGTGAATTAGCCACTTAAATAATAGTCACACATTTTCTTTTTCATATTTTGACCGATGTGTAGTACATATTATGCAAAATTTTGTAGTACATTGTTACACAATTAACTTAATCCGAATCTGAGTCGTCATGAAACCGACCAGGATCCAAAACCTTGACCATTTTAGATAGCATCTCTCCCATGTCTTCTAATTCATCCCTCGCAAACCCCCAGCTTCTAAGTAGTTCACTTGCAGGTGCCCCTTGCTCAATACCAAGCCGACGCAAATTTCCCAACCTATGCTCCAGAAATGGTAGGATAGCACTGCTGGAACGTAGTCTAGCTGCCATTGGAACGGAATGGACGTCGAGTGATCCTCTTGAGGGTGAATCTACAATCGGGCTGCTCAGTAGTTCACCATGCTGACCAACAAGGTTCCCGAAGATTGAAGGAAAAGGTAAGGGTATCGGGAGGGGACATAGAGCTGCTGATACATGACAAAACCTTGGCCTCGTTGTTGCTTCTTGATATGCTGCGACAACTGCGTCCTTTACTTCACAAACTGAAGCCTGACGAGAACCTGAAGATAAAGAATGCATGAACGTTCAATTTCAGTAATTGATTAGACAAGGTGATGGAGTGAAGTGAACTTGTAGAAGTGTTTCATGAGGTCAAACAACATTTTAAGCCCATTTTTGCTACATATACTAAAAGTGTACCTGATCCGAGGGCCCCATGAATGGTCATGGATTCTACTCCCAGAAAATCTTCGGCATTTTCCTTTACCTCTGGTGTCAATGTCTGCAAATTCCTTAGCAATGTTTGCTCAAATTGATTCCCTAGGTCACAATGATTAATAGTCAATGAAACTTGTTACGGATAAGAGGAAACAAAGAGAACGATCATTCAAGCAAATACCGGTCAAAGAAGGTGCTGGCATTGCAACATCCAGAATAGACACGATATTCTGCCTATCTTGCCCCGCTAACATGTTTACAAACCCGTTGACATCAACGGCACCGGAAACACATGATGAATCTGCAGCAGGCCCGGGAAGTACCATTCGGAAAGGGAGGCTGATGGAGTGTAGTGCTGCAGCATATATAGCGCTACAGTGATAAGGGCTTTCATCTTGAACGCGGAGAAACTTAGAGGCTTGACCTTCAAAAATCAATGAAATCCATCAAGTCCAATAAGATATACTTGAAGATTGACTTGTATATTGCTATTGATCAAGGTAAAGACGCAAATGAATTAACACGATATGCCGACTTGCCATGCATCATAGGAAAACGGGGTTTTTGGAAGATGTTTTGTCCTGAAAATAATGTACATACAAAGGCTAACGAGTCATCTGAAACACATCAGTACTTACTTCTACTCAAGGAGGGTAAACCAACTGGCACAATCAATTTACAGAAGGATGACAATCTTGAAAATGAAACTGCATCATGAACATCCCGGGATATTTTCTGTTTCCGGCTTTTGGGGTTCAAGTAAGAATCTGGACCCCGGACAGCATAGAGCAATACTGGAGTATTTGTGTATTCATCTGCAATATTCTCCAGAAAATCTGCAGCCAAAGCTGAGAAACCTCCCGAGTCATCAACAGTAAATTGGAAACCCTGTCAAAAAATATACATATTGACATCAGTAACAAGGATGAAGTAAAGGATAGCATTGACTGAACTAGAGAGTTCTTTCAAGATGAAAAATGAAAATGACATTCTTAAAGAATAAAACAATGGATTTCTCTCATGCCCCAAGTAGAGGTTTTCCTTATAAATATACCTGAATATGGTCACATTCTTCTACAAAATAACGAAGTCTCTCAGTAATTTCCTCTCCCCGTAATCCCTCAGTAAAGGCATCCCGTCCAATTCCATAATTGTCGAAATCATTAGTATCCGTCCATAATCCACTTAATTCATATAAACTCTGGGGATGATAGTGAGCCTTTGAAAAATCAGTCCAAAATTGAACACCAGTATCTAACGATTCAACTACATCCTTATCTGAAATTTCTTTTTTCAAATCATTTTTCCCACTCTTGTCACCATTTGTCATAGCCAAATTCTCCTGTTCTTCCTCGTACAATCTTTTCAGGAACAAATTCCTCTTGCGAGGTTCAGATGCTTGAGTAGAAACATTACCGCCCCTGCACATTTGTAAGATATTTAAAAGACAAAACAAAAAAGACTAAGATAGCACATGTGGGAGTATGCAAGAATGAATGAATGGTACTAGGTTAAATTCAACATAAAATTGGTCTAAATCATAAAACATATTTTGAGTAAAAGTATACTAGTTTCCTCCTAGTTACAGTATGCAATATCTCCTGCTTCATCCACCCTAGGACTTTTCCGTGCACGGCCAAACATAACTAAATTCTTATAAACTGCCCTTATGACGTAGTAATTTTCACTTTACATACAAGATAATTGTCAAATTTTCTAAATATGAATAAGAAAACGAACTAGTTGTCCAGAGGGAACACCTTTTTCCTCCTTAATGATCAACAGATTATGTCTATGAAGGATATAAGAATGAATGGATCAACCAAATTAACTAAAGTATAAAAGTCTCACCATGTGACAACATCTGATGGTCCAGCTGATATGTCATTGTACAAGGTGCCACTTGAACTCATGGAACCAAGTGAACCTGCAAATAAACAAACCTCAACACTATGATACATGGACGAGATGCAGTAATGACTATCAGCATGTGCTAAGAAACTTGATAAAAACTGGAAACTTAAACAAGGTCAAATACTGATATAAGTTTTTGTCCAATAACGGTGTTGAAAACACTAGTCCCCTATTAATATGTATTCAGTATTATTCATTTTCTCTTGTTTTTTTCTTTTTCTCATTCAAAGATCTAGATTATACAAAAGCTAGCAAATAATCATTATGAGATTATACAGCTAAACCTTCCTCTGTGCTTCAACCAAAAGCAAGTGTGCTTAGTTTCAAATTTGAAACTTTAAGAACTTGTTTACCAATGTTATAAAAGATACAAGCACAATGTAACTACCAAGTCTACATCATTTTTGAATTAAGAAAGAGAAAAAAGATAGCTCCATTGTCTAATGTAGAAATGGAACAGTATCAAACTCTTAGCATAGCATATAAATGAAGTACCTTGAAAGTCTATTGAAAGCAGACGAGGAGTATATGTAAGGGTTCCCTGCACATGATGTAAGCAGAGTAGCTCTAAGTAAGAACTATAAGAGTAAAAAGTGATTGAAGCTGGTTGTTTAAGTTGCAAATTGTAAAAGGATAGTATGACATGAAGTCAAAAGAAAAGTGTTGTTTTAACTGATGAAATAAACCACTAAAAGAAATCAAATATGTAGAGCAAGAATGTTTAAATGGCTTGCTAGCTATCTGAGTAAGATATATTTAATCATTAAGTGCCACTAAAAGAAATCAAATATGTAGAGCCAGAAATGATTAAATGGCTTGCTAGCTATATGAGTCACATATGCCACGATTTTTTGATTAAGTGACACAGATTACACAAAGGGATACAATAGAAACGAATATGCCATAAATAATCTTAAACGTAATAATCATGCTCGAAAAGTATGTGCTACTTTCTTTTCAGTCAACAAAATTCAAGGTTTTCGTCCAAGAACAAAATATTGATGGATGATATTTTCAAAAGGTAAAACACCCAACCCTAATCGTGTTTCTAAGTGACAACAATGTTTAAAAGTATTTGCACAGAACTACAAGCAATGAGTTTGGTGCCAAGAAGGTTTCACCTGTTGTGTCTCACCGGAACGGTAGAGCACATCCATATTAAGACATTGTTTCCGAAAGACTGGATCACCATCAGGGTCTGCAGCCAGCCCAAGCAACTCATCCTTCAACGAAAACCAAATCAAACAGTCAAAAAAACACTTTCAACAACATGCTATCCACCAAATGATTGAAAGAAACCCGAGCACACATAACCAAACAAACCAATCCTAACAAACATTACTGAAAGAAATAATGACAAATTGGAACCTAAAAGTGAAATGTAGACATAGCCTAGTCTTCATTTGTAAATAATAAAAAAAATCAAAAACCACTCATATGAAACCCATGAACAATAACTCAAAATCAATATCAAGTGAACAAAAACCCAGATTGAGTAACCAAAAATTTCAAATTACATCTTTTTTGGGTTAAATTAAACCCCTTTTAGATAATATCAGAAGCCTGAGCTCAAAATCAGTAACAATCAAAAGGAATAAAGGTCTAAACCTGGAAGTTCCAGAAGTGAGAGCCAATGAAATTAGCAAATCCTCCTGCCTGAATGCTCACAATCTCCCTCATAATTCTGTCCAGAACTGATTTTTAATTTCCAGAGGATAAATATTCTGAAAAAAAATAATAGTAAAAGTAATGACCTTGAAGAGCAAAGTGGAATTTAGTACAGAAGCAATAGAAGACGAAGAAATTGTTGTCCAGTGGGAAAGAGGCGAACTAGGAAAACACCACATATATGCTCTAAAAAACGGACCGGTCATCGAACCGGTCAAAGGGCCGGGACATTGGTTGACCGGCCGGCTCAGTGGACGCCGGAAACATATATCAGCTCGCTGCCATTTACCGCCGATTGAGCAGTCCTGTTTAGGAAAGAAAATAGCTAGGTTTGTCTCCATTTTCCTTGTACTGGACCAGGCCCATTAAAACTGAGCCCAAGTTTTTAACTGGACCGCACACTAAGAGTAAAGAGACTTAATGGGCCTGATGAAAGTATGAACCATTGATAAGTTAGTGTTTATATGAGGTGATGTTCGTACTCGTCTCAATAATAAATTTGTCCGTACCTATCTAAATCCATTTATTTTTGTGTCTTGAATGAGATTTTGAACTTTTTTCTATATATATATATATATATGAGAAAAAAGAATCTCAGTCATGATATATTAATTGAGACTTTCAGCCAATTAAATATGACCAATAAAGTAATGTAACGTCACTGATTAACAGTCATATCCACTTCAATGAATTTGTGGGTGCGAAGCATCCGCCCGGATCCGTTTTTCTTTGTGTCTTGGCTGAGATCCTCAGCCAATTAATCATGATTGAGATTCCGGACTCTCTCTCTCTGTATGTATATATATTGGTTTAATATCATGAGGAGTTTTAAGTGGACTTGCAAACTCGGTTGATACTTTTGACCAGTTTAACCACACCCAAACTAACCAGCGTAAATTTTGATTTGAGAATGAGAATAAGATTTTTTGTTGTTCTGCAACCATTCTTTTTTCTTTCAGCAACCCTTCTCAATCTTAAATAACAAATATTTTTTGTATAATTATTTAAATATTTTTCAAAAATGTGAATAATTAGAATGTCATTCTTAAGGAATATTGTTCGGATCAGTTACATCATTTTCATTCAAATTGTAATTTTGTTATCAAAGTTTTAATCCAGACCTTGGGTTTTTTTTTCCTCTTCTTATTTAGCATGGGATGGGCACAAAAAAAAATAGAGTGAGATGAGATGAGAGTGACAGTTTTGTGGTGGGTACATAATTGTCTTTTTATAGATGGAGCATTGCATTGGGGACCATTTCTTGTTGATGGGAGGCTAGTGGTAAAAAATCTAAAGAGCTGTGTGTCATCTTGTTTCACAAATCACCCAATTGAATTTGAATTGATAAGCCCTTGTTTGCAATCATGTCTCTTCTCATCCTATATGCATATGCCATGCTCACACCTCATCTGTTTTACACAATCATTTCACCTTCTTATCTTGTTTTGATTTTAAAATCTGGGTTTGAACCAAAATCACATTCAATCATGGGTCTCAGAATGTGACAGGTTCATCAAGATTGGATTTTTGATACTCAAACATGTGCATCTTTTGCTGTGAGGCCCTCAAGTTTTGGTCCCCCAGCTTGTGAATCTTTCAGAAGAGCTTGTCCAGAAAGTTTAATGAGAGACTAGACTAGACTAGACTATCAATTTCAATGAAAAAGAACCTCCATGAATGCTTCTTTGGAAACTCTAAAGCAAGCACAAGGCATATTTGAAAGTGCTAAAGATGATGATGACAAAACAAACTGATTCTCAGTAATGTGCATGAAACTAGCAAGAACACCGATTTGGGAACTGATGCGTGTTCGAGCAAAACAATCCTTAAACACAGAAACTCCAGGCGATGATAAGTGAAAAGAACATCAATTTACTTGCTACAAGATTCATTATGCTTATTTTGCATAGTAACATCCTTACAACAACATAGAAATGGTCAGAAATGATGTTAATAGGTGGAGTAAACTAAATCCATGTCTGTAAAACCTGCAAAACCCTCATTGTCTCAGTTAAGAATTGGTGTCTCAAAATCAACTCCAATCTCAATTCTCTATAGCATCATTTGTAGTAATTCTAGTTCACATACATATTGTGTCTGCAAAATTCGCAGGGATGATCAGTACCACTATACATTAACCTCTCCAGCTGCCCGGTGACTGTGACTGTTAAGCCCTCCTTTCCAGCTATGGCCCTCCGATTTTTCATCTTCTTCGGCTTCCAAGCTCGAGTCTCCATTGCTAGAGACACCCTTTGCGGATATGCCTCCGAAGAGAGGCCCTTGTGGAGAATCCGACTGAGAATTGTTAGGCTCCGAATGCTCTCCATATCGATCTTTGTTCATCCACGAGACGTTTTCTGTTTCCGAAGAAGCTAAACAACCCGGGAGCTTCCGGATGTGAAGTCTGTATTTCTGCATAAACAAAACAAAACAATAGTTCATAAATTATCCAGAAATGAACAAATCCACCAATATAGACAATAAGGTAGGGCTCTTCTTGAAGTTCTTGTTACCTGCAAATGGCTCTTCACTTCATCATTTGTTAGGCCATCCACTTGCATTAGCTCTCTGATCTGCTTAGGAGTAGCCACTGAAGCACAACAAAGTATAATTCAATATAATTCAAGTGTTTTTGCTAAAAACCCATTAATTTCATAGAAGATTTGGCCTAATTGGAGCTGAATTTCAAGAATACCAATTCAATTTTCCAATTATAGAAAGCTTCAAACTTTTGTTCAACAGAATTGACCCAAATGCACCAATTTTCCACAAGAGGAACAATTAGATTTGACTTTTAAATTTCTCACCTTTTGATCCTCCGAGTTGCTGAAGAGCGTCCACAAAACGCCGGTGAAGCTCCGGCGACCAGCACCGCCCCTACTCTGTCAGCGCCGCCAGTTGCTGCTTGTTTTGCAGCTTCAATTTCTCGGCAAAAACCGGCGAACTAGAGCCAACTCTTCCGCTGCTTTTTGTTTTTTCGGCGAAAGAGGCCAATTCCGGCATCAGAGTGGCTAGAAAAAGCCCAGGAACCTGCGAAACCTCCTCGGTCGGTTCTGTT
>JAYMTK010002925.1:0-13024 GCA_036897405.1 Pelargonium myrrhifolium | reverse complement strand
CTAGATTGACATTAATTTCACAAAAATTAAACTAAAACATTAAGAATAATCAATCTTCATACAATCAAATTGACATCAATTTCACAAAAATCAAATTGAAATCCTAACAAAAATTGGGTATTTTAAAGAAACTTACTTTATAGAGATAAAATTTGGGTATTTTGGAGGAAAGTGATGGTGGGCTGGGGCCTTCGGCGATGGTTGCAGGGGCGACGGCGGCGGTTTTTGGGATCAGAGATAAGATGGAGAAGAGACGGAGGATTTGAAGGAGAAATGTGATGGTGGTGCTTGTAGATATGGTTCTTTGTTATTGATGATGAATGATTTGAAGGAGATAAATGATTTGGAGAAGATGAGATGAATGATTTGATGAAGATGGAGATGGAGGAGTTAGAGAAAATGAAAATGGAGATTTGGAGAAGAATTTGAACAGTGATTGGGAGAAGAAGGAAAAGATGGAGAAAAAAGACAATTTGGTCATTTTTGCAGCTGCAATTAACGAAAACGGACGGAAATATTGACGGATCACAAATTGGATAACTTAAGATACCCTAAAAAATGTTTGGCATCTTGAGAGCACCTTTGTGCAAATGGGTTTCAAACAGAGCACCCTTCTGTAATTTCCCCTTATCTTTATTCACAATCTTCAAGTGATAGTATGTATCTGAACTGATTTTTACCTTCCAAGACTGAGAACATCTCCTAAAAAGACAACACTCATGACAGCACCAAATACAATTCCTAGTGGCTTGAACACAGAAACAAAGAGAGGTCCAGTTTTCCACAGGCACCAAAGAGACAAGCCTAGAATGAGCAATGCTGCTATTGCCTGCATATATATCATTAAAATTTTGTGCAAACAATATTGGTTGAGTGTTATTTTCTGAACAGTCATCAAGAAATATATGAGTTATGCACTTACTGCATACAAAATAGCAAGCAACCCCATATCAAATCTTAAGTGCCAAGCGCTATAGTCATCAACAACAATCCGACCATATATGAAGGACAGAATGGCACCAAGCTCACAAATTTGGGCCATAATACTGCATAAAATGAAAAATATGAATCAAGAAACCTGCAAGAAACTTCAGCAGAAAAAGAAAAAGAAAGCACATTCATTTAAAGAAAACATGTGATGAATTTTACCAACCCTAATGCAGAAACCAAAATGAATCCACAAAGTATGTTAAAAGGTGAGTGGGGGGCGCGATGATGCTGATCTGCTAACAATCAAGTTCAAGAAATTAGTTTCATAATCTAGGAACCGCAAGAACAACTATGTAACGAAAAGAAGATTAAGGAGACAGATTTGTGGAAGATGATGAAACAAAGGAAGCAGAGGAGAGGCAAGACCATTGGAGTATGCTATAATCACATACATATTTATCCATGCCTTTAGACATGGCCACTTTCATCAATACCATATTGCTGACTTGTACTAGAATCACTGTCAACATTCCAGCAAAAGGCCTAAAGTCACCAAACAATTCCGATCCCATTTCTAGAATTGACTTTGAGAATCAATGTATAACAATCCTACTTATGTTTTTAAGGTGGGTTACTAGGGAAATTTGTAATGTGTTTTGCTGAGTTTATATCGTGCAGGCACAGTTCAGATTCAGATCACAAGCAATAACATTGTTTTGCTGAACATGATTATAGTACTATATCATTGATTATGGATCTAGTTAATTAATGGAATAAAGAACTACTGCAATATGTGATGAATGATCGATAGACGTGCTTTGTATGCGTCTAGTTAACATGTTCGGTCTCCATTATTTTTGCAAGCATGAGAAGCAGCGCCAGATACTTCTTAAGAACTAAAGCCTGCAAGAATGCAAGTATTGCCAACAATTTTAAGCTGAAAAACCATTTTATGCAGTTCACTAATCTAAATCTTGTAATATTTGGTCCAACCTCACCTCATTAATTGGCTAGAGACTATTTTTGTAACATCTCAATCCTTAAAATTGAGGAATATATAGATCATTATCTTATCTGTCAAACATAAACAATATCATGAAGCTAAATAATCAAGAGCTGTGAGTGCATGACACACATAAAATAAACATCAAGAAATAAGCTAGAACCTAGAAACACCTACAAATGAATATAAGAGGAGACTGTTTATGTTAAAATTTTCAAGTGTATCAGAACTCTATGAGGAATCTATTTGTCTTGTATCTTGTTCTGCAACAAAGGGACAGTACTGTTGCACTCTGATACCAAGTTTGGTACTCCATTTTCCATCTCCAAGTCCTTCTCTTTGGCCTTTCCCCATATAAATACATAAAATCCAGTCACAATTATTACTGATCCAATCACACTGCAAGAAAATTCACAAATAAGTGACTGGTCATCATCTTTCTACCAATCTTCAAGCCATGATTGTAGCTACAACAAATATGTATTTGAACAGATTTGTACCTTCCAAGACAGAGAACATCTCTTAAAAAGACAACACTCATGACAGCGCCAAATATGATTCCTAGCGGCTTGAACATAGAAACAAAGAGAGGTCCTCTCTTCGAAAGGGACCATATAGACGAGCCTACTAGGACCAATGTTGAAACTCCCTGGACATTAAAAATTTGTGCAAACAATATTGTTTGAGTCGGGAAATAAAAGTGAGACATGAGATATGTAGTTGCAATATGTGTACACTTACTGAGTACAAAACAGCCCCCAACCCGATATCAAGTCTTAAACGCCAAGCACTAGAGTCATCAACAGCAACCAGACTATACATGGAGGAAAGAATGGTACAAAAGCTGAAGGTGTATAACAAGATGAGAAGTGGTTCCGCGTACTTCTTAAGAACTAAACTCTGCAAGAATGCAACAATTTATGCTGAAATGAATTGTTTACTTAACAACAACAACAAAATCTTATACCTACCTGCACAATATATATTGCTGAAGTCATCAATGCTTGATTTCCAAAGAGAAGTCCACCAAAGATCCAATTTGATTGTTGTTGATGAGACGATAAGATAGAGGACTTCATCAATGCCGGTCCCTTGTAGAGTGTGACCGCAAAAGCCCCTCCTATTGACACTATGGTTCCTACCACTTTCGCTTGGCTGCTTGAGCTTCTCCAATCCAGTTTCTCCATCCTAGTTATCCAAGTTATTCACAAGTGCTAAAATGTGATCAATTTGATGCTAATTAGATAATCAGAAAAGGGGAGGAGCGACATAAGAACCTGAAAATGATGGCAAGAATGAAGGTGAAAGCCGGAATGATGTTGATCACAGCTGTCCCAAGTGTTGGAGAGCTATATTGTATACCAGCAAATCCACAAATTTGGGATACAACTCTTCATGAAAATGAAAACACAGAGACTTGAGCAACAAAGTTGTGCGGTCTTTCTTGATTTAAATCACCAATATAAATCAAGAATTCTGATAGTAAATCCAAGAATGGGAACCAAGAATCTCATTCTCATTCTTCATGTTTGGAATGGTAAATCCCATTTCCATTGCCATTCTTGAATTCCATTGAAGAACAAATATCCTGAAAAATCTATGAGGGTGCAAGAACATATAGAATGATTGTACATATACTAACCGAAGTAAGGAATTCATCAAGATTCCACATAGTATGTTAAAGGTGAATGGGGGACGCGAGGATGCTGATCTGCCAACAATCAAATTCAACAAATTAGTTACATTTGTAGCTATTCTTTAGGTTCATGTTATGTAAGGGGAAGCACAAGAACAATTTCATGGCGAAAAGAAGATTAAGGAGACCTGTGGAAGACAATGGAGCAAAGAATGCAGAGGAGAGAGGAGAGAGCATTGGAGTATACTAAAATCACATATTTATCCATACCATGAGACATGGCCACTTTCATCACTACCATATTGCTAACTTGAGCTAATATTCCTATTACCATTACACCAAAAGGCCTAACATCACCAAACCTTTCCAACCCCATTGCTAGAGAAGACTTCAGAATCAAACTATATCGATTCTACTAATGTTTTGGGTGTGTTACTAAGCAAATTTGTAATTTGCTGACACTTTATGAAGTTTCTGCTGAACTATATAATACTATATGAATCTAAACTACCAGTTGCATGGTTTAAAATAAGTGATGAATGATACACATGGTTAGCATATAAATATCTATATGTGCATATCCTGTATGTGACTGTTGACTTTCTTGCAGTTGTGTTATGGTTTGGTTTTTCCGTAAGTAATACAGAAGATGGTGACATTTTGTGCGCTAGCAAATAATTAATAATCAGTTAGTTTGCTGTTCCGATGATTCCAAAGATTGCCACAGTTTTGGTGCAGGCAAATGTGATTAATAGCCAGTTAAATGGACCTTCTGATAGCAATATAGCATTTGTAAGAAATATTATTTTGCAATCATTTTTCATGTGATGCAACCTATGGAGTCTGTTTCTTAATTTGTCACACTGATTCATGTGTTCATGTCTGAAATGTACAGCATTCACAATAAACATGTGGTTGTTTATATTATAGTATTTTAGAGTTGATCAATTATCCTTGTAATGGAAGATTCATTTCAATTCATTATCTTATAATGAACCTAACTAATGAAGAATCATGAGTTCTTGAGAGATACATGAATGCACAAGAACTCTAGTCCCAGAAACTACATGTTCATATAAAAATTTACATGTGTCTCATTATATTATATCATATGTCTTCTATTTTGTTTTGCAACAAAGGAAACTTGTTGTTGGATGATACTGAGCTTTCTACTCCATTCTCCATCTCTTGTATATCATATGCTGAAATGGGTGAAATTTACATGTGTCTCATTATATTATATCATATGTCCCTGGCATAATACATGGTAGTCAACAATTAAAATAGAACCTTAGGATCGTCATATGCAAATCGTGTATAATACAAGGGTGTCATGTGTAATTAACCCTAGAATAAAATAGCGTTTACTTTTTCTTTGGGCTTAAATAGCGTTTACTTTTTCTTTGGGCTTGGGCTTGTTAAGAAAAGGAACAAAGGAGAGGTCAGATGGATTTGGGTTTTGCTGATATTGAGTTGGGTTGGGCTAAAAGTGATTTTGGGCTGATATGATAAGAAATGTAAAAGGAAAAAACTAACTCTATTGATTGAGATTATGTTACGTTAAATCTTATGATCATTTTTTGAGTTTCTGGCTGTCTAAGAATTTGAATTTCTCGTATTTTATAAGATTGTGGGTTCAATAGCTAACCTTTTCAGAGGCGCTATCTGTATACAAGCTTGTAGGACAAGGCGATTTGGTTTCTACCTTATCTCTGTATTCCGGTAATTTGATAATGAAATTATGATTTTTTTCAAAATTACTTAAATGTTTTAATGCAATAATGTTTGTGGCTCGAAGAAGCAAAACATATGTTGCAGGTGTAGTGGCAAGAAAAACAATTTATCAAGTCATTTGGTTAATAAAATTTCTTGAATATATTAGGGAAATGCAAAAGAAAAGCACAAAATATTCCTTGACAACAAATCAGGCATTGGAATTGCAACAAACATATACTTTGGTGTGAGTAAACAATACTAAATGTACATACATTTTGATGAATAACCAAACAAATATGAATGAATAAGTAATGTAAATTCAGTTTTATATGATTTTCATTTTTGAAAAATTAACATTAGATAAGTGGTAAATCACACTTTCTAACCGGTTTATGAACTAAACTTAACCCAAAAAATAATACACCAAAATGTTTTTATATTGTTCCATGAAGAGTCAGCAGTACAAGCAAATGAAAATGTGACGGTGACCATGTTAGCATGCTTTCACTTGCAATTTTAAAAAATGTTATTTGTTTTATATACTTTTTAATCTGGTACTTTAATGATGACTTCAGTTTTTTCTATCGGTAAGCTTGATACATTGAGATTTTTAGATCGATGCTCCATTATACGTGGTGGTATATTTCTTTTTACATGTGAGTCGGTGTAGACAAATATATCTAAAAGTGGAACGGAGACTGCACGAGAGGCAACATAAATATGTCACTTTCGTGATAATGTCAAGATCAGAACTACAATCATTTTCCTTCGAAACAAGAAGAAATTAAGAGGCCAGGTCTCAAGATTCTTTTTGCCCAAAATTATGTTGTATACGACTTCTTGATTTGTGTGAAAACCTTTAGAATAACAACTGAAAAAGAGGCAGTACAGTATTAACTATCCTACATCAACAATCACAATATATACAAGTGTGTTCCATTTGCTTATTAAACATCATATATGTCCCCCAAAGAAATGAAACAAACCACACACAAACACATATATATATCAAATGCTTGGTTGCATAGCTCAATTATACATGTGATCTTACTAACTTTGTGCATGAAAAGAGAAGCCAAGTAACAATATAAATAAGTAAGTACATGTGTAAAAAAGAAGAAACATATGCTGAAATTTGTTGTGTATAGATTAGTAGGGTTTGTTTACTACAAACATTGATGGATACATGTATACAACAATTTGGTTTGGCTCCAAGTAAACATACATATATCATGATCATCTCCATACATTTGACTCCTCCACAATTAATATTGATTCAAAAAGTTCTATACATGAACACTTAGCTTTTGGTTATATATTATCACTCGTAAAATCTAGGAGTTTCTTTTCCCATTTGATCATTGCGAATTAAACCCATCCGCTTCATTCAAATCCGGCGGTGTATTCCATTCCTTCAATCCCATGTCGAGCAATAAGCTCTTGTTCGCAAGATAATCTGCACACTGATTTGCTTCTCGATAAATATGTTGAATTTTGACACTCTTGAATGATTACAAGATTCGCCTGCACTACTCCACAACATGGATGTACTTGTACGTAGTTGCGCCCGTGCTGACCAAGAATCACTCTCACTACCTCATTCGAATCACACTCTATCAAGAGAACCGCATTAGTGTTCATAGTCTTTTGAGCCAGCTTCAAGCCCTGATACAAGGCCCATATATATCTCCGCATACGCCGCACAATGAAAACCAATCTTGAAACTGAAGCCGGCCACAAATTTGCCTGTGAAGTCGCGAATGATCCCGCCAGAGCCGGACTGCCCGGGGTTGCCTTTGGAGCAACCGTCCGTGTTCAGCTTGTAGGTGTGGAACTGTGGAAGGGAGGGAGTTTCCAGGAAATCATCATCACCACCTTGTTCCCTTTCTTCATCTCTTCCTCTTCCTTTATATGTTGGAGTAAACATATATACATAGAGTAAAATGTGTATCAGTTGACTGATATAATTTTATATCAGTTGCAAGTTAATCAAGCCAATGAGGTGATGACATCTCGTTAAATTTCACTTATACCCACCCAAGTGAATTTGTGGGAGCAGAGCGACCCGTCAGATCCATGATTTTAAATGAGATGTCATCACCTTATTAGTGCAACTGATATAAAATTATATCAGTCAATTGATGTTCATATTACTCTTAATTAAATTGGAATTTATATATATATATATATATGAGTATAATGTTTATCAGTTGACTGATATAAAGTTACATCAGTTAAAATCATGGATCCGGACGGATCGCTCCGCTCCCACAAATTCACATGGGTGGGTATAAGTGATTTTAAATGAGGTGTCATCATTTGTTAAGTTGCAACTGATATAACTTTATATCAATCAACTGATATACATTTTACTCTAAATATAGTGGACTAACACTTGAAATAATTTGGTGGATTAGACAAATTTACTTGTAAGCCAAAACACAAAACTCGGATTATTAATTATCTCTAGGGTAAAATGTATATTAGTTGATTGATATAAAGTTATATCAGTTAAACGAATAAGGTGATGACACTTCATTTAAAATCATAAATCCGGACGGGTCGCTCCGCTCCCAAAAAATCCACTTGAATGGATACAGGTGATTTTAAATAAGGCGTCATCACATTATCCGTTTAACTAATATAACTTTATATTAATCAATTGATATACATTTCACAATTAATCATATCAATTTTGAAATGACACATTGCATCTAAGCAACACATGATGTTTGACTGAGACTATCCCACGTACATTCATTCAAAATTAGACGATGTGTTTTTCATTACATGCTCTATGATTCGATATATTAAACTACAAATTCTCGAAACTCGAATTCAAAATTAGATGAATTTTAAGAACCTTGACACGTTGACAAGAAGACCAATAAAACAATATACAGTGCAAAAATTAATATTTGACCCAAGTTAAAAGAGTCAACATTAATCACCTGCAACACTTGAAAAAACCAATGAGAACCTTGTACAACCTAACTAATAACTTCATTAGTTGGTAGGTATTGCAAATATTGAAGACCATATTTGATCATTATTGATCAAGGTTTCAAGATCGGTAATATCATAAAGCCAAAGAATCAAGATTCATGAGTTCTTGAAACACTTGAAAGAACCAATGAGAAACAAGACAGAAACTTTTATAAATAAACATGAATAGGATCCAAACCAAACTGTTCATATTAAAATTTACAGGTCTATATCAGAATTGTACAAGAATCTTATTATATGTCCTCTATTTTGTTTTGCAACAAAGGGACCTTCTTGCTGGATGATACTGAAATTTCTTCTCCATTCACCATCTCTGTCTCCTTCTCTTTGGCCTTTCCCCACATAAATACATAAAATCCCATCACAATTATCACTGATCCTATCAAACTGCAAGAAAAAATTCAGAAATAAGTAGCTAATCATAATCACAAGTATACATATTAGAAGTGATTTTTACCTTCCAAGACTGAGGACATCTCCTAAAAAGACAACACTCATGACAACAGAAAATATGATTCCCAATGGCTTGAACATAGAAACATAGAGAGGTCCTGTCTTCAACAGGCACCATATGCCCAAGCCTAAAATCACAGATGATGCAATTGCCTGCAAATTAACAATGGTGTAAAGTGTTATTTTCTGAACATGAATTCATGAAAGATGCAAATACTAATCAAGAAATGAAGCTGAGAAATTATCAGTTGCGATTCACATACGCGTATCCACTTACTGCATACAAAACAGCAACAAACCCCATATCAAGTCTTAGCTTCCAAGAGCTTGAGTCTTTAACTACAATCAAACAATATGTGCAGGACAGAATGGTACTCAAGCTGAAGGTGTAAAACAAAATGAGAAGCGGCGCCATGTACTTCTTTAGAACTAAAACCTGCAAGAATTAATTACCAACAATTTTGATCAGCTAAAGAAAGGTTAGCCATTGTATAGTACTTAATAGATATGTGCCCAATCTGACATTCACAATATATTTAGCAGAAATCGCCAATGCTTCTATGGCAAGGAGGAGTCCTCCAAAGATCCAATTTGATTGTTGTTGATGAGATGATGAGATATAGGCCTTCATCGTCGTTGGTCCTTTGTAGAGAGTGACCACAAAAGCTCCTCCTATTGACACTATGGTTCCTACCACTTTTGCTTGGCTGCTTAAGCTTCTCCAATGGAGTTTTTCCATCCTAGTCATTTACATGTGATCACTTTGTTAAGGTTTAGTCACATGTCTGAGTTTTTGTTATGATAAGAAAAGAGAGAGAAGAACCTGAAAATGATGACAAGAATGAAAGTGAGAGCTGGAATGATATTGAGCACAGCCATCCCAAGATTTGGGGAGCTATATTGTATACCAGCATATCCACAAATCTGCCCCAACAAACTTCATGAAAATGAATTGAATCAGCAATATGAATCAAGAAATTTTCTGAGCACAATGAGTGGTGTTACCAACATGAATACTGAAATCAAAACGAATCCACAGAACACGTTGAAGGTTAGTGGGGGACGCGATGATTCTGATCTGCCAACAATCAAATTCAAGAAATTAGGGTTCATGTAATAAGCAGAATTACGTGGAGCTCAAAGAAGATGAACAAGATATATACCTGTGGAAGATGATGGAACAGAGAAAAAAGATAAGAGAGGAGAGACCATTGGAGTACACTATGATGACATGTTTATTCATGCCTCTAGACATAGCTGCTTTCATTACAACCATATTGCTAACTTGACTCAGATTCACCATCACCATTCCAGCAAAAGGACCAACTTTTTGACTAAACCATTTTAATCCCATTTCTAGGATAGAACTTGGAATCCTACTAATGCCTAAGGTGGGTTGCTATGTGAATTGTAATTCCATATAACAAACTCAAGATTGGGACTACATTTGTAATTAATGGCACTTGTTGAAGTAATGCATTTCCAAGAAGTGCTATGTGTAGCAATGCATCTCATGCATAATGACAAGTGTATGTAAGGTAGTAATGTGAGAAATTGTATCTTGCAGGAGTGTCATGTGTTAGGTTAGCTAGGTGTAATGACAAGAGAGGATGTACAGTTCTGCAAGAAAATTAAGAAGACCTGTGGAAGATGATGCAACAGAGAAACCAGAGGACAAAGGAGAGACCATGGGAGTATACTATCATCACAACATTTACAATCTTATAAAGCTACACAATCAAGAACCATGAGGTGTGGTGTTGATACTCATAAAATAACCCAAAGAAACAAGCTAAAGCCTAGAGACACCCACAAATGAATATATGAGGAGATCAATAGTCCAAAACTAAACAGTTCATGCTAAAATTGTCCAGTTTATAATCAGAACTGTATAACATATCTATACATCTTGTATCTTGTTTTGCAGCAAAGGACTGTTGCTATCTGATACCAATCTTTCTTCTTCATTTTCCATCTGCAAGTCCTTCTCTTTGGCCTTTCCCCACATAACCACATAAAATCCCATCACAATTGTTACTGATCCTATCACACTGAACAAGAAAATTCAGAAACAGTTTACTGATCCACTCTTTTTTTATGCTGAAGTAGTTGAAGTGATTTTTACCTTCCAAAACAGAGAACATCTCCTAAAAACACAACGCTCATGACAGCGCCAAATATGATTGCCAATGGCTTGAACATAGAAATATAGAGAGGTCCTGTCTTCCACAGGCACCAAAGAGACAAGCCTACACTTAGCAATGCTGATACTCCCTTCATGTAATTAAAATTTTGTGCAAACAATATTGGTTAAGTATCAATTTCTGAACAGTCATGAAGAAATAAAACTGAGATATATATCATGAGTTACATGCTTACTGAGTACAAAATAGCAAGCAACCCTATATCAAGTCTTAAGCGCCAAGCACTCGAGTCCTCAACAGCAATCAGACTATATATGAAGGTCAGAAGGGTACAAAAGCAGACGGTGTATAACAACATGAGAAGCGGAGCCGTGTACTTCTTGAGAACTTGAACCTGCAAGAATGTAACAATATTAAGCTGAAATCAATTCATAAGAGCAGTTTGAATTCCAAGCTAACCTGCACAATATATATTGCTGAAATCATCAATGCCTCATTTGCAAGGAGGAGTCCACCAAAGATCCAATTTGATTGTTGTTGATGAGATGATGAGGTCTTCATCATTGTTGGTCCCTTGTAGATTGTGGCCACAAAAGCCCCTCCTATTGACACTACGGTTCCTACCACTTTTGCTTGGCTACTTGAGCTTCTCCAATCCAGTTTTTCCATCCTAGTACATAATTCAAGTATTCATTTACATTTATAATCTAACAAGGTTTCATCATAAAATAGTACTAGTTCTTGTGATCATCAGAAAAGAGAGAAAACCTGAAAATGACTGCAAGAATGAAAGTGAAAGCCGGAATGATGTTGAGCACGGCTGTCCCAAGTGTTGGAGAGCTATATTGTATACCAGCAGTTCCACATATCTGCCCCGTAATACTGCATAAAATGACAAAACAGAGAGACTTAAAATTCTTTAAACCAAAGTATATATATGCTGTTAATCAAGAACATATGGAATAATCATTTGTTACCAACCCAAGTACAGAAATCAAAATGAATCCGCATAGTACGTTAAAGGTGAGAGGGGGATGCGATGATGCTGATCTGCCAACAATCAAATTCAATAAATTAGTTTCAAGAACTTAATTACGCAGTGAAAAGAAGATCAAGAAGGAGACCTGTGGAAGATGAGGGAACAGAGAAAGCAGAGGAGAGAGGTGAGACAATTGGAGTATGTTATAATCACATATTTATCCATGCCTTGGGACATGGCTGCTTTCACTACAACCATTCTGCTGACATCAGCAAGAACCACCACCACCATTCCAGCAAAAGGCCCAACATCACCAAACCATTCAAATCCCATTTCTTGAACAGGCTTCACAATCAATACACAAAAATCCTACTAGTGTTCAAGCCTGAAGGTTGGTTTGGTTTCTGAGCAATTTTGTTATGTCTTTGCAGACTCTTTATAAGGAAAGTTGCTTCAGAAAAAATAAGAGCAATAATGTGTTTCTGCTGAACATTATTGTACTATATATATATATAATATATCATCTAATTTATGGAACAAAGAACCGGCATTGGTTTAAATATGTGAGGAGTGATACACGTGGTTAGTACATAAATCTCTGTATATATATGCATTCTTTATATTACATTTGAAGATTGATTTCAACTCATTATCTTATGAGCCAGAATAATATATCAAGAATCATGGGCTCTTGAGAGATACTTGAACAAGTAATAAGCCAGACATGTTTGCATATAAATGCACAAGACTAGTAGTCTCAAAACCAAACTGTTCATGTAAAAAGTTACAACTTACAAGTGTCTTATTATTGATTGATCATCAGGAATGTACATATCATATGTCTTCTATTTTGTTTTGCAACAAAGGGGCCTTTTTGCTGAACAATACTGAACTTTCTTCACCATCCTTCTTGTTGGCCTTTCCCCACATAACCACGTAAAATCCGACCACAATTATCACTGATCCAACCACACTGCAAGACAATGCAGAAGTAAGTGATGGTCATTACTCATTACCAAGTGATGCGGCTTAAAATCTCGGCTGCCACGTCAAGATCTGTACGTCGTCGGCTTTTCTGGTCTTCTTCTCCAAGTCAAGGTCAAAGTCAAGGAAGCGGACAATGAACTCGGATCTCCTCCCTTGGCCGAACCTGTCCG
>JAYMTK010002924.1:0-13025 GCA_036897405.1 Pelargonium myrrhifolium | reverse complement strand
TACTTATATTGTTAGATTCTAGTTCAAAAGTATGCTGATCAGCCTTGCTAGTTCTCAAAAGATTTATCGGACATTAATTCAGCATACAAATTCTGACCCTGATTACAAGACCCAAACAAAATCCACTATGATCTGCAAAGTTCTTTTGATGGATTGGTAGTAAAATAAAGAGCCACAATTATCCATGTAAATCTAAGCATTGGAAAGAGTGGGGTAGGGATGGAAACAATAAAAGATAGTGGTCTTATCAAGGAGTTGATATTAATAAATACACTATTAGAACATCTTATATGTATCACTTTCTAGATTTTTTCATGTTTGCGTGTGCCATATTTCCATATACAGTAGCTAGAGGTTGATGATAATTTTTCTATGCCCTTATGTATGATATTTAGTAGTTTGTTAGATTTCAGAGTACCCAGGACTAAATTTAAAAATAGACGTTTTACTTTCCAAGTTCATTAGCAGGTATAGGTAGTAGTGTGATTCCTGTTTCATGAAAAAAATGAAAATGAAAGAACTATACTAAACTTTTTCTAGTTTAGAGTATCCTTTATGAGGCTCATGTTTCACTGTTTTAACCTGTTTCTACTTTTATTTTGTAGGGAAAGGTCTGCAAAGACTGATCGACAAAGTTCAGGTTTGTATGCTTTGGAATATCTTAAACACTCTAGCCTCTCACCTAGGATGTTAGAAATATAACCCATTCTACCTGTCTTTGATGCTAAATTTATTAGGTCCCAGTTGCAGCAGTTGTTATTATGGCATGCAATCGTGCCGATTATTTGGAACGGACAATCAAATCTGTCTTGAAGTATGTCGTGTGCCCACAGTTCAAGGTTCCATGATTTTTTTTAACTCAATTGAATGAATTCTCAACTTATTATTCGTGGCACCGTTTACTGTATTTTCCAGATATCAAAGCTCTGTTGCTTCAAAGTATCCACTTTTTGTATCCCAGGTACTAGCACTCTATCTTTTAGTTGGAACACATGTCTAGGTTTCTTGTAGCTATATACTTAGATCTTATATTTTCCATGAGATTTAGATGGGACGAATCAACAAAATATGGTACTTCTTATGTTTTATTTGTGGGCTACACGTAATGGCTTGAGTTTCCACTACTAAAAGGTTAACCTTATTAGCAGGGCTTTACTTGCGTCATTATATATAACCTTTTTATCTTACATTTACCATGGGGCTTTAGTCACCACTTCACCACTCCTCACACGCGAGTCTCACTTTTTTTCTTTTATAAGTGGGCTCGACACGTGCACAATCGGGGACCTTTTAAATCGGCACTCCCCCTCACGTGTAGGTATTTCTCTTCCACATCTAGGCTGCTGCAGTCATGTCCATCTGCAAGCAGGCCAAAGACCACAAGAGGATGCAACATAATCGTGCCCATGCCTGATCGAAACCAACTCTGATACATGTGAAGTTTGAGTGTAAATTGATATATTATTCACAATGGGTAAACCCAATTTATAATACACAGAGGATTAAGCATAATCCTAAAAATCAGCTATAGGATTTTATCAATCCTTAATTTATAGATATTCAAATATTCTAACAGTACTTTTCTTTCTCAGGATGGATCGAATTCAGATGTTAAACAAAAGGCTCTTAGTTATGATAGTCTCACATACATGCAGGTATTTTTTTAATATTAAAATATCCTCCTATGTGCATGCTTATCTAATTAGTATGGCTCAGGGCAGTTGGTTGTATTTCACTTGTTTGTCTCTTGGTTTATGCTCTGCCGTTT
This sequence comes from Pelargonium myrrhifolium, assembly GCA_036897405.1. NCBI lineage: Eukaryota > Viridiplantae > Streptophyta > Magnoliopsida > Geraniales > Geraniaceae > Pelargonium > Pelargonium myrrhifolium. Next base: position 11,257 of record JAYMTK010002924.1, on the reverse strand, counting down.
TTGGCTAGATGAAATTTATTGAGTACAAAATGGATATCAGAAACTAAAAACCAAATTATATGTTTCTTTTTTCTTTTTCGTTAGATGCTGAATGTATTTATGCCATTATAACGTATTAGTATTCGTGCTACCAAAGGAATAGTTTGTCTAACTTGTCTCTTTTTGATATACATATGTTTACTAAGTATTTGGAGGATATATGTACGTAGCGCTCGAATGGGGAATATATGGATAGTTGTGACTGATAGATGAATGTCTTGGAATACTTTGACAAAGTCTGTAACTTGTATATTTCAAAGCAGTAGTTGGTGACTTGAGAACCTGTCAGTCAAATGTTGGCCAATCATCAAATTACTTATTTTGTACTTGTTGCTTGTCATGTGCTGAAGGCAGATATGATGTTGTCATGCATCCTACTCTGCTAACAACAGAACGATTTGACAAGCATTGACTTCATATTGAATCCATGATCATAACGTAATTTAAAACATGATGTATTTGTTTCTGTAGGTCATGTCAAAAGACACAATTTTGTTATCCGGAAGCACTCACTGTTTGTCCCAATTAGACACCCTTTTAGTTTTGAACTGTTTTTTTCCTAACAGATGAAATTGAAACCTGAAATTATTGGTTGATCACTTGATATATTAATATGAAGAGCTGCTTATCAGTTATCACACACATGGACAATCACACACAGAGTTATATATTTATGGAAGTGTATTTTAGGTATTATTCCTGTGCTGGAGCCAAACTTGAGCAATGAGCTGCATTTTTGCAGCATTTGGATTTTGAGCTGGTGCGAACTGAAAGGCCTGGAGAGGTGATTGCATACTACAAGATTGCACGTAAGGATAGTTTTTCTGTTTGATTATTGTCTCAATAGACTGAACTTCAATAGTTGCCACTAAAACACTTGCTTTTCCTAGGTCATTACAAGTGGGCATTGGATGAGTTGTTCTTCAAGCATAATTTCAGCCGGGTAATCATACTTGAAGGTGCAAAATGTGGCTCAAAATTATATTTCAACTATCTTTATTGCTAAACTTTTTCACTTTGGATCAAAGCAAATGACATTAAAAATTTCTTGGAATGTAGATGATATGGAAATTGCCCCCGACTTTTTTAACTACTTTGAGGCTGCTGCAGCACTGCTTGACAAGGATAAGTAGGTTTCCTTGAATGATCTTCTATAATACTTCATTCTGTGGATATTGTCGCTAAACCATTGCAAACTCTGATATTTTTTGGGTGTTCTCTTTTCTCAATTTTGATAGGTCTATTATGGCAGTTTCTTCATGGAACGACAATGGACAAAGACAGTTTGTGCATGACCCTTGTGAGTTCCTGATACTTTTAAGTAAAAAATTAAAGTTGGGTCGTCAACTATCAACTTAACCTTTTAGTTGAATTGGTCCTCTACATGATATCAGAGTATGATTGACCCAGAGGTCACAAGTTCGTATCCTACTGCCACCTTGATTATTAAAAATATATTAAAATTTCAAAACAAGGCAAAAAGAAGGCCTGTAAATCATTCACCATCCTAGAACTAAATCTAGTTCTATGCTAAGCAAATGGGCTTGTGCGTGAGGGGGTGTGTTGTAGAAAATTAAAGTCGAGTCTTCAACTGTCCAGCTTAAGCTTCTAGTTGAGTTGGTCCTTTGTAACTGTAAAGTGAAATCAGTCACCATCCTAGAACTAAATCTAGCTCTATGCAAACTGCTTTCATTACCACAACCAATTGTGTAACTCCCATAAATTGTAACATAGTTTCTTCCTTTGTAAAGGAAAACAACTTCAGCTATTGAGTGAGGCACAGTGTTATATTTGCAATAATAGCCCATTGTTATCTCTTCATCTTGCTAGCTGTTGGGTCTATTGTTTAGCTCCCACAAGGAGCTTACTGCTAAGTTATGGCCTCTCATTTTCATACAAGTTATGTTCATTTTTCGGACATGCTACAAGCACTCTCACTCTCCCTTGAATATGAGTGCTTTGACTTTTGAATTGCATGTGGAATTGACTTGAAGTGCTCATGTATCAAAGGTTAAGAAGTAATTATGATTGAATGCAATAAAATGTTTATGATTTCTTGTTGATGCACTATGCAGATACACTATATCGCTCAGATTTCTTCCCCGGACTTGGATGGATGCTGACTAGATCCTTATGGGATGAACTATCTCCAAAGTGGCCAAAGGCATATCCTTGTATTATTGTTTTTTTTTTTTATAGAAATGAACATAAGCATAAAACTTTACAGTATATTTCTTTTAAAAAATTTCCTTGACAAGATTTCACTTACTGGGATGATTGGTTGAGATTAAAAGAGAATCACAAAGGCCGACAGTTCATTCGCCCAGAAATCTGCAGAACGTATAACTTCGGTGAGCATGTATGTAAATCTATCTTAGTGTTTAGAACGTTTAATGATCTCTATCAGGATTATGTTGTTTATCCACTAGATCTGCATCTCCATTGTCATATATTTGGGTTGAGCAAGTTGCTCCCAGTTTTAACTTATATATAGAGTTAATAACCTAAGCCGGCTAAGTCAAACAATTAGTAAGATAACACTTCATTAAATTTCACCTATACATAGACACATTGTTGATGACCCATCGATAAAATGTGACAATTGAGTTTCCTCGGCTAAGAGAGTATTGCCAATAATTTCTCAAATGTTATTTTTTATTATTTTTACATTAGAGAGATGCCTTCATCCCCACCCTGAGAGCTGCAGATCCTTGATGCCCTTCCTTTATGAGTCTTATTTATTGATTTACTTTTTGCAGGGGTCAAGCTTGGGACAGTTCTTCAAACAATATCTGGAGCCTATTAAGCTGAATGATGTCGAGGTACTAACCAAATACCAAAATCTCCTTTGTAGTGGTCGTTCTGTTTAGCTATTAGTTCTTCAATATGATTTTTTTTGCCTTTTTCCTTTTCTTTCTGGAAGGTTGATTGGAAGTCAATGGATCTGAGCTACCTGAAGGAGGTAAATCATATGTTCCAATTTGCAACCAACTTTGTTTGGCCATGAATTTATGTAGCAGTATTCTCTGCATGTTCACTTGCTTAATTTTCTTCTTATATTTTTCAGGATAACTATGTGAAGCAGTTTGCAGAGATGGTGAAAAAGGCTAAACCTGTCTCAGGAAGTGATGCAGTTCTGAAGGCGTATAATATTGAAGGTGATGTGCGAGTTCACTACAGAGACCAGCCAGATTTTGAACGCATAGCGCACCAGTTTGGCATTTTTGATGAATGGAAGGTAGCATGTTTTATTTATATTCTCTCTCCGTCTCAAAACAATCGTCAAATTTTTTTCTGGAAAAAAATTGTCCCAAAAAAATTGTCCACTTTCTGTTTAGTTAGTTAGTATGCATGAATTACCAATAATATCCTTAAGATTAGTTGGTTAGAACCCCTTGAGGCTTTTACAACAAGAACACATAAGGGTACAAGGGGAAAACGAGGTTGTTTCATTTCATGTTGATATTTCTTATATTTGTAGGACGGTATTCCAAGGACAGCATATAAGGGAGTAGTGGTTTTCCGATACCAAACGCCAAGACGAATATTCCTTGTGGGTCCAGATTCTCTTAAACAGCTTGGCATTGAGCGTGCTTTATAGGAGAGGAGGTTTGTTGCTTTGAATGTGGATTTCAAAAATAATTCCATAACGATAAACTTGACCGATAGCCTTAAGTATTTGCTCACTGTCTTCTGAAATGGACAGATTTAGGGAAAAGATGGCCTGACATGAAAACTTGGTCTGGTGAATGATTCGTACGTTTTCATGCCCAAGAGGCAGTCGTGATATTGGGTGAATGGAGGAGGTGACAATAGTTGAAATTTTTTCAACCATACCAATTACTACCAAGTATTTTTTTTTTGTTCACCTACACAATATTAATGTAGCAAGCAGACCAAATTTTGTCCCCACGGCGGAACTGTGGTTAGTGAGGATGTTGTAGCATTTTTAGAGCACCACTGTTGTTTGTGAGTTCTGTGTGCTTTTCTTGCATTTCATGCATAATTATTATGATTATCTAGCTAGGATGCGACAACCATAAGTTTGTCATAGAATTCAGGAATAAACAACTATGCTTCAAATTAGGAACAAAATGTTGAAAAGATAGGGTGGGAACGAACAAGCTTCCCTATCTCTTCACTTTCCATCTCGATAGAATTCAAGAATAAAAAACTATGTTTCGAACTAGGAACAAATTTTGAACATATCAATGAATGTATCTGGTTCACTGGGCATCTAAATTTAAGTAGGAACCCTAATAGCAAAAGGGTCAAATTCCCTGAACCATAAAAGATTTGATTAACTCATTGGTACGTGTTCTGTAAGGGTACCGATTTGCCGAAGTAATATTGAGTTCTTGAGGAGTCTGAGATCGGTCCACATATGGACTCCACTTAGATTATGTGTTGAAATGATTAATTAAACTCAAGGACACTTATGAAATAAAGATAAATGCAATAAAAAAGATTATAAAGTGTGGTGTGTGATATACATGTAAAGTAAATGACAATTAAGTAAAAATAGAATGTATGTTAACGCGCCTGTTTGACTGGGATCAAAACAGACGCAATAAGATGTTTGTCGTTTTGTCCACGTAGCAAATAAATTGTCCTAAGTGTTCAAATTCTAAGTTCAAGTGTTCAAATTGTTCGAATGTCCAAGTGTTCAGGTGTTTGTTCTCATACCGTGCCAAGGTTCGTCTCGTGTCTTGCTTCATACCAATGACCTGTGTGAGCACAACACACCAAAGAACAAGGTATCCGGAATGTTTTTAAAGAGAGAAAGAGGGAGAGAGAGAGAGAGAAAGTCACTAGCAAATCATGAAGAACCATCTCTTTTATCAAGAGAGGTGTTTATATACCTCTCACATAAATGTGCCACATGTCATCGCGTGATTGGACAGTTGGTAGAGGTGGGTCCACTTGGGGACCATGTGTGGTTTGAGCCTCTTGTCTTCCAAACACGTCTCGCTTTCATGTCAGATGTGCTCAAGGGCTTCCGCATGACTCACACGTCTTCGGGTGTCTTTCGGAGCCTCTATCGTGCGCGGTAGCGTCCTATGGTCTCGCGAACTCATGTGTGCCTTGTTTGATGTTTGGCACGTCGAGCGAACTTAATGAAGATTTAGAGCGATGTTTGGGACTCTCATGTTTTCCCATGACGAGTCGAGATCTTCCCCAAACTTTGGAACGAAACTCAGGGAATTCAACCTTGAACTAAGCCGAGCTGGGCTGAAAATGTCAAGCAACGAGGCACAGTCACGACTCTCCCTAGATGCACAACCGCGACTCTGGATCCATGCACTCGCGAAAGTTATGACGTCCGTCCACAGTCGCTATTCTGTGTCCTTACATCCTCGGAAGCCATGTCGTCCGTCCACAGTCGCGACTGTTCTTGGTGTCACAGTCACAACTCTGCATCCTTGCAGCCTCGGAATCCATGTCATCCGTCCACAGTCGCAAGTGTCCTTGGTATCATAGTTGTGACTCCGCGTCCTTGTAGCCTCGGAATCTATGTCACCTGTCCACAATCGCGACTCTAGTCCTCGTGACAAAGTTCTAGCTCTTTGTTGTGGTTGAGTTTTGTTGTTGAGTCTTGCCGAGTCTTGGGGTAGTCACAAGCGCGATTCCAACATAGGCACTGGGTGTGGGGTGCGAAGTCGTCATGATTTTAAGGACAAGTCTGCGGAGGTAAGGTCCGATTATGAGTCCATGGAGCCATGAGTCGAGAGTAGATATGCAAACATGTCTTTGTAATGTGGTCATAACGTGATGCTCGGGCGCTACGTGCCACCCTTTCATTCGCCGTAAAATTTATGATTTTTTGGAGCATCATATGCGATTAGTGTGAATGACACAAATACAATGTTGAGGTTAAGAGACCAGATACAAAGCGGTGTAGATTGATCCTACTAGAACTAGTGATTGTGGCGAATTAATCAACGTAAGGTGTAAATGCTAATTCACTCAAAATGGCATGACACAAGGTTGTCACTCGCAAGGTCACACACTTGAACCTACCTTTTAGGGGCTAAGTCACTATGCCCGAAGAAGATTCAATGCTCAACAATAAAAATTGAGCTACAATAATCGTTGGGAGCCCTTGAACACTATTTCACTCTCTAGACCTTCCAACCTCGATTTGAATCAATAGCTCCAAGATTTGTTTCCAAGCTGTTGCAAAGCCACTAAATTCCATGTGGTGGAATCCCAAGTTAATTGAATAAAAAAAAATAAAAAATCCAAGAACAAATACTCAAAAACAATCACATTAATTCAAACTAACAAACACCATTTCTATGGCTCACAACAATCCACACACAAAAGATTTAGCTAGATATAGATGAAAAGATATCAAATACATTAGCATTTTTCCTTGTTTGTGGCATATAAGTGTTTCTTAGATTAACCATTTTGAACTGTTTTTCAGGTTAATTATTATTGATTGATGTTATACAACAGAAAGAGTGCTTGTGGGAGGAGATGAAAGACACAGTTGAAGATGTGGTTCTTGGAACGAGAATAGTTGGTAAATCCACTGCGTAAGTGGGGGAGGTCATAGGATCGATCCCCATTGCACGTACTCTTTGTGGTGAGGGTGTAAGAGACCACTTTTGGTGCAATCAGGTGCCTAAAGCCCTAGGCTAGGGAGAGAGACGAAGTCTCACTCCTGAACAACAATCCCTCCCTGTAAATATGATGGTACTGTGCCGTTGCAAGACAGGATTTCGGCACGTGTCTGTATAAAAAAGAAAATAATAATAACCAACCACATAACAATACATGGTGGAAATGATTTTAAGTATACATACTCTTTCCTTGGTATATGATTTACATACGAGACTATCACTCTCTACTTTTTCTCTAAAATTTGATCTTTAGAGTCCGGAGTTTGCAAGATTGTGGCTCTAATATAATTTTATTTATTTATATTGTGAGCTACTAAAATTGGCCTCTCTTATCTGCATAATTGAAAATGTAATACTGGACTTGAAAGAGAAATCAACGCAACAAGCAATCTCATAAATCATCATAATCTCAATTGAAGAAATTAGCCAGATTTCCTCAAAACTATATTACAGACTAATTAATTATTAACTGAACAATTAATACTTCATCACACATACACAACCAAGAAAGCAAAAGCAAAAATGTAGACCCGAGAAGTAATCGGGCAATGTTTTTCCAACTTAGACCCATGATTTTGCAGGTAAATTACGTGGGCACCCGCGGGTCAAGACCCGAATATATTGCTGGCTTTACAGGTGCAAGACTCCAAGACCGAAATTTGTTAACATGGACATTGGACTTAAAGAGCAATAATTAAGAAAAATACTATAATACAAGGACATGACGACTATAATGTAGAGTTCTTGGATTGACCGGCCAAGGTTTAAAACAATTGTATTAAGTGTGTATCAATGTACATATTGTCGGAAAAGTTTGCTTACTATTTTCTATATTATGGAACTTTTGTGTAACATTTTAAGTATTGAAATAAATTTGGTGTACCAGATTTGAAAATTTTCTAATAAAAATATATATTTAAAATTTTGTCAACATAGTTTATATGATCGGATTATTGCAGCTATATGTGGCGATAATTATTTGATAGCTCTATATCTAACTTTAATTACTGTAAAAATTATCCTAAATTCAGGATTAAATTTGTCAACTATATCATGTCGTCACACCTAACCAACAAGCTAACACATATACGTGGCAAATTATATATCTACTACTATAACCTACTTTTCATCTGTTTCAAAAAAAAATTATATAATATAATAGTATGATTGTCAAACAAGTTTGTTTCGGACTACTACATTTCTGATATTTTATCAACTACTTGTTCACTTGTTACATTTGCAACACTGTCATCATTACTGCTTTTGTTTATGTTATGTTTTATTAATTTTAGGATTAATACATGTGTTTCCTTTGTACTGCCTAAAATTATTGTTTTAGCTTCTTAATTTATTTACTTATTGTTTTGATCATAAATTTTTCATTTTTTATTTAAACTCAGATGATCGATTGTCTCAGATAAATGGTTTCACATTACCAGTTGTTTTCACGTCGGACGAGACATCAACACAATTGGACTCATTTGTCTCCGCTAAACTGGCCAAAATTATTGTTTTACTCATTTGACTCATTTACTTATTGTTTCAGTACAAGAAAGACACATGTATTTAACCTTTAATTATAAGATTTGGAGTCCAAGTGATTTGCAATATTTGAGTTTCTCTTCTTTTTATCTTTTGATAATTACTGGAGTTTCTAACTAATTGATTCTTCAAATAACTAAGCTGCAAACATATTAATGAAAAACAGTTCCTTTCTGTAAATATGAAGGTACCGTGTCGGTATAAGACATGATTTCGGCACTTGTCTGTAAAAAAAAACATACAATAACTATTTTTACTTCTCGGGAAAAAATAAATCAAACAATCCACTTCTAAATATTTTATTCACACTTATTTCAAGTAGATTAAAAAAATAATATAATCCTACAATTGTAAGCAAAGGCTACAAGAGAGAGCTAACCAGAAGCAGGCAGCTAATACTTGTTTTGTCCTCATCCAAGTGCCACATAAACTATATTTGTTTTGTCTTTCATAAAAACAAAGTACAATAATCTGAAGAAAGAAAATTACTGTATTTTTTTTAGTTATATAGTTCACCAATTTAGGTGAACTTTTAAATGTTTTTATTTTTATTTTGAATTTTTTTAAAGAGATGTTAGATAGTGTTGTATACTTGTTCTTTTAGTCTCATGATTATATATGCTATAACAAATTTAAGGAATCAAATAATAATTATCTCCTACTAACAATTCTTGCATAACATAATTTATTAAATAAAATAAAAAACACTATAGACAAAAACTTGAGAAAAACATAGCATTCATTTTAGAATGAGAGACTATTATAGAACACATTTTCTATTTAATTGATAGTTAAAGAATTGGTAAGTAAGTTTGATCATGAATCACAAGTATAAGCTACCCATTATAGAAAGGAAGCACTTACTTGTACTAACAAGTGTAAATTAATCATCAAACACATTTCGATATTTACTAAATATTATTAATATTTTCTTAATTATGTTTTTTCACATATTGTTTAAAATATTTAGACTATCATTGAAAACGTTTAAGCAAATATTGAAATATTTTTTTTATTTTTATTTTTTACTTTTGTATTTATTTGTGCAATAGCATTTGTGCTTCTTGACTTTCTCTCCCAAAAATTACTTTTTGTGAAAGAAGAAAATTAAAGTATGCCCACAAGAGCAATGAAATATGAATATTGTACAAATAATTAATCTATTTCATTATTCACAAAATACAGCACCTTATTTGACAATAACCCAAAATATATTGATCAAATTAAAGGCTTGTATGGTAGAAGTGATTAATTAAGCAACTAACCTTTCTCTCTCATAATTAATTATGGCGTAGGTAATTAGTATCTCTAATGATGTTCCCAAGCTGTACGTGCCGTGCCGTCACAACCACTCTTATTTTTCTCACAAATCTTACCAAAAAGATTGCCCATTCTTTCATCATTAACCATGTCTCCTTCAACAAAATCTCATTCAAATATCACTAAATAGTAACAATATTAATCATCATATATTAAACTTGAAGCATAAAAATGTATCTTCTTTCTTCCTTTTTGGATGGTTACAATAATGTCCATAAAACATGTACAAAGCTCAACAAACTCGATCATGATCGAAAGAAAAATATGAAATTATTCATCGGTAGAATAAAACAAACAAACAAAAAATTATGATGAAACAACGGTCATAATCACTAACCCGGTTCATGCCTCCTTCGTCCATAAATTATGGATCAATAATATGTTTATAGACTCGTCAGGTATCTGGACTTCACATGGTGTACGATTAAGTTACTCGCGACCACTCTACACCAAGAAAAGAACTATCGATCAATGGTGCAATGGGTTTGGCCCGGAGGGGACTAGTCGCTTCTCGACGCCATACCGTGGATCAATCTCGCTATCGAAGGAGGGTTCGGGTGAATGTTTTCGCTTACGAAACGGAGTGAAATCGAATGATTTGCTTGCCAAGACTTTTCTACTAGAGATGATCAAAGGGTGGTGGGTGGAACTGGTGATCTTGGTGTTGTAGAATTCATGAAACAAGAAGAATATGAGGGAGAGCCAGAGAATGAGCAAGAGAAGATGAGGAATTTTCAAGGCCATGAGCTTGATGAGAAGAAGAGAAAGAGAAGGTTGAGAATAAGAGGAAGCATGGAGGAGTAAAATGAGGAGCTTAATGGGGATTTTTTTGGCTTTCTTTTTGACAGCTTGAACCTAATGGACTAATTCATATGGAGAAGAGCTATGGGGGTTAGGGTTGATAAATAGAAATGTGTGTTTCTCTTCTCTTCTCTTTGCTTTCATGTGAGACTTGAGAGTACCTTTTATGGTAAATTAATGGAGAGAGAGAGAGGAGAGGGGCATTTCCAATGAAAGCTTGCTTAGAAATCAAGGAACAAATAGGGTTATTGTGTGGATTGTCAAACCTTGAATCATGATATGTGCTTGATTAAATTGATTTCATTATTTATTGTACTAATTAACCACTTAATTAATGTATATTAAATATTAGTTCAAGTATTGGTTGAAGAATAAAAGGGTAAAGGTCAATATAGTTAGCTACTTTTTTCTGTTGATGTGTCATGTGCATTTGCTGGGTACAAGGAAGCTACATGCTGTTTTTGAGTGCAATTGCAACTAATTATAAATAAAAAAAGAGAGAGAAAATGTGTGGGGAATATGCAATATTCCAATTTTTTCTATGGCCAAAGCAATGTATTGAGAAAGTGAGGTCAAGGGAGGGACAAAGCAATACTTGAGTTTCTGAATACTGTTTGGAAAAGTGAAGATCTAGCCTAATTATGATATTTTTGATTTTATATGTTTGTTCTTTTAGATGGAACAAGAAAGAAAAAAACAGTAGTAGTGAATACTCTACTTTTGTTATATTTAAAAATAATGATGTTATAAATTGTGAGAATGCGAGTATTATTGAATAAACTCATCTCTGCCAATAGCAGTGAGGTGCTTGGTTATATATACACGATGACAGAGTTATACATTGAGAAGGATACAAATACAAGCTGAGCTTATCCTTATCCTATACAAGTGCAGTTCTAGAGTTGTACTAGGAGTGTGAGACTTGG
>JAYMTK010002923.1:0-13026 GCA_036897405.1 Pelargonium myrrhifolium | reverse complement strand
TATATATATATATATTAGATGTTATTCAATTCAAAACATCAACAAATATTTTATTATTTTGAACTAAGTAATGTGCTTAGCATTAACTATTAAGACATAACATATCAAATATTGAAGTGATGATATGACTGAATGAAAATATGTTAAATGTATGTTGTCACAAATTCATGAAATACTTTAATTTGTTTATATTTATTTTACTAGTAAACTGATAACAAAGTGACATTTGTCACATTTTTCATGAATATTATGTCATTGTCAAATAATCATATACATTTTAACTTTGCACTTATATTTAATAGAAAATTATTTAATTTGTAAATATTTGCTACTATGTCACCATCTACTTCTTTTTGGCTCAACAAATCCACTTTCATAATTTTATCGTAAAAAAATTATGTTCATGACACATAGCGTGCAAGCTAAATTTTGTTAATGTCAAGCCTAATCCAAAGTTCCTAATCCACTGAGCCAGTAAATTTTTAATGAACTTTTTGCTCAAGAACTTTTCAAATTCAAAATTTAAATTCAAACCAGACAAACACTAGCACTCTATGCTGTGGAGAGATGTTGACTTCACCTTCATATTATATACATATTTCTGTATTTATTTTAAATTACAGTCTTTTTTAATTATTATTATTTTTGAGTATTTTCACTCCTACATTGTTCAAATCGCTCGAGCTTTGAAGTTTTCTCCACTTCATTAAATAATTAATAATTAAGATTTGAATGTTTCCAAAGTCCAAGTTCCACATCAAGATCTTGATGGAGAAATCTACTCCTTGAATTGTTGGTTTAGTTATGTTCATTTGTGCTTTAGTCTCTTGTCCTAGTGCTCCTTCTTGCTTACGCCATTCCTATTTTTCTATTTTCATGGTGTTTTGATCTGATAATTCTTGATTTCATGGCATCAGATATGTCAATCTTAAGCAAGAACATTAGTAGCAACAACAAGATGGGCACACCAATTTTCCATGAATTCAAGAAACAAGCTTCCTTCTTCTTCAAGGAGAAGATCAAGATCGCTCGCTTGGCTCTCACTGATGTCACACCAGCTCAACTGTGAGTTTCTATGGATTCATTACTGTAAAAACAAAATCACTTTTTTTGTTTTCTTGTTGATTAAGAGTTTGTTTCTTGATTTCTTGATCAAGAATGACTGAAGAAGCTACAGATGGGAATCCGTGGGCGCCGGATTCAAGAATCTTGGGCTCGATTTCTCGGGCTGCTTTTGAAGTTGATGATTACTGGAGAATTGTTGAGATTCTGCACAAAAGGTTTCTGATTGATTTTCATTTTTTTTTTTTTTAATATGCTCTGTTTTTGTCCTGTTTTTCTCGATCTTTATCGGGTTCGTGATTCGTTTCCAGGTTTTCGAGTTTCGATAAAAGGACATGGAGGGTCTCTTACAATTCACTGATACTACTGGAGCGATTGTTGACTCATGGACCCGAGAGTGTAGCCAAGGAGTTTCAGGAAGATGTGAAGGTCTTTAAGGATATGGAAAGTTTTCAGTATATTGATGAGAAAGGGTCTGTTTTTTTACTTGTTTTGTTTTTTCAGAATCTTTTATTTTTCTGGTGATCTGAACTGAAGAAGAAGCTTGTTCATGTTTCAGATTCAATTGGGGTCTCGCTGTTCGGAAGAAATCTGAGAGAGTAACGAAGCTGCTCGAAATGGGTCCTCTCCTGAAACAAGAGAGAGATCATGCTCGGAAGGTAAGTAGGGGAATTCAAGGATTCGGGAGCTTCTGCGAGAGATCTTCGAAGGCAATGATCCTAAAGGAATCGTCTTTGGAGACGTACGGGAGGAGCAATTCTCATTACAACGAGCATTCGGGCTTGGAAAGCCAGGAAAATCAGTTTCACGAAGGAGATTTGAGCCGGGAAGTGGGAAAATCTGAGAAGAGTGGAGTTCTCGGTATCAGCAAGAAAGTGGACAGATCAAAATCTTTGTGCAGTGTCAGCGAATCCCGGGAAGTGGTGAAATTTGAGAGCCTAGCAAGTTTCAAAGAAAACCTGGCCCCGGAAAATGAGGAGGAGGAGGAGGAGCAATGGGAGGGCACGGAGGAGTCCAAGTCGCTTTTGAATGGCGATGAAGACGAAGCAAGAAAGAGCGGAAGCAGCTTCGCGGAAGAGGAACATCCTTTCCACGAAACTGAGAATCAGACTAGTGCTTCTCTGCTTGCTGCGAGAGATGGGATCCTCGTAGGATATTGAGCAGCTTTCGGTTACTACAATGTCTAGAGTACTATGTTTTGGATTTGAGAGTGATTCTCTACATAAAACTGAGTAATGTAGTAGTTGGAGTAAACCAGAAAATGTGTTTGCTAGAGATGGTGTTTTGCCTAGACAATGTATGTTTATATCAGAATAGAATATCAGCAAACCGAACTGCTCGTTCTGTTTCCTCACATTGTTGGTACAATGATTTCCGCTAGATTTACAAGAATACGCAACAGTTCTGAAAGAGTAATGAATCCAATATATTATTGCACGAAAATTGTTTTAAAGGCTTTACATAAAGTATATGGTTTTCCTATTCTGTCACTTTTCGTTCAACGAATCTACTAATAATTCTAACTATATACGTACATGGATTCATGGGCGTGGAAGCTCAAGATTTGCAAAGCCACTCTTGAATTGCATGCCAGAGTGCATGGTTAGGAATGAGATGCAAGTGACTGAGTTCCAAATTTGTCATTGGAGAGGTTTTGCGACCGTTCTCCAACCATCCATGAATGGCCTCTCCTTCGTAAGTGAAACCATCTGCTGCCACTTGAGGGTCATGCATTACTTCCTGAAAACAACCCGTAATATATGTAAGGAAGACGGGCATAATCTGATACACTCAGACATAGGACAGTAGGAAAAGACTAAAGCTGGCAATTTGTGTCATAACACGACACACAACACAAAATTAGAGGCTAACGTGTTAGGCCGTGCAACACAATTACTAAAAGTGTCATGTTTTTGTTAGGTCGTGCAACATACAAACAACCTTCATCACAACACGCACGACACGAATTGCCACCTCTAGTAAAAAAGATTACAACCTTGTTCACTCCATCAAAATCACATCCCTATTGGATTTGATTCTTTATGAACATATTTAAGCCTAATAAAGCATGCTCACAAGCACAGAAACCTAATTCAAACAAGAATTTCCTATCCTTTAACTAGACGTCACAATAACTGGAAGACCATGGCTGCAAATCATATGCTTAGCTTAACAATATACTTGTAAAACACTTCTCACCTGAAGAATGGGGCACAAAAAGAAAGATGGCACTGGCCGTTCATCAGGGGAACACAACTGCTTCAGCTCCCTCACCAGAGACGGCTTCAGGTCGGGTCTATCCTTTCCTTTCAACTGACAACATTGCAGACCCAGGTCTGCTAAATGGCTTGCCACACATGTAGGCCATTCCCCGGCGGAGGAATCTAAAACAGATGTTAACTTCCCACACGACATAGCCATGCACACCACACTTGCCAATCCAATTGCAGTCCTGCCTGTGAGTAGTTGCAAAATAATCAACCCAAATGAGTATACATCGGACTTGGGTGTCAGTACTCCAGTTCTATGGAATTCAGGATCTGTATACGTAAAAGCACCCTTTTGCTCAGTAATCTGGCGAAAACTTGGGCAACGTAGGGTCTGCTTGCTTACAAGCCTGCATATGCCAAAATCACATATCTTGCTGCTGAGTTCAGAATCCAAAAGGATGTTTTCTGGTTTGAGATCGCCATGGACAATCTTTTCTGGTCGGGAAGAGTGTAAGAAGCAAAGGGCACACGAAATTTCAGATATTATGCGTGTTCGGATCTTCCATGTCAAGGGAGAAGTATTAATTCTTCGAAAAAGGCGTTCTTGTAGGCTCCCATTGGGTAAGTACTCGTATACCAGGGACCAAGCTTCAGGGCATGCACCAAGCAAAGTCACCAGATGAGGATGATGTAGTCTACCAAGAACTTTAACCTGCATGAGAAATTTGATTTAAGCAGGAAATTTCTATGCATCCTTGCAGAATATCTTCAATCTAGTTATGACCAGGAGTTACCACTGACACACTACTATTAATTCATATAAACAAAAATAGATACACACATATATTCAAACAAAATGATACTCTTATTTGTTTGTACTGCAAACTTGCGAGAGCCAGAGAAGTGGCCTACCTCCTTTTGAAACTCGGATTGCCCTTGCATGTTATGTGGATGCAGCTTCTTTATTGCAACAGTTCGACCCAACATTTCCCCTTTGTAGACACAACTATATCCTCCTTGTCCAATTTCGAAGCTCTCAGAAAAACTGCAAGTTGCAGTTTTCAGATCTTCCAGTGAAAATTCTGCTAACAAAGGCAAATCCCCCACAAACCCACAGTATCCATAAAAGTTTTCAGGTCCGGCTTGCCCACGACTTCTCCACTGCTCAAGCCAACGCACAGCTTCCATTTTCTGCTGTCTGATAGTATGTTTTTCCTGCAACAAAGTTGTAACTGATGCTTGCACTAGTTTCAATTCTCTGGCAGCTTCATCATGCCTACGGTTTGCTTCCTTTGCATGACTCTCTAAAAGAGCAACACTTATCATGGTTTTCTGTTGCTCTCTAATAATATCTTCCCTTCCTTTAAATAAATTTTCTAGTTCTCGTGTTGCAGCTCTCAGCGCATTCTCAGCTTCTTCTCTGAGGTCAGACTCACGTGCATGTGCAGATTCAAGTAGTGTTACCTGAAGAAACAAAGCAAGCAACCTTTTTAACCGCTGGAACCCATAAATAAGTTGTAATATCTCTAATGAATCCTTTCAGTCACTTGAGGCCGCTCAACAATAAAATAGTGGCCGAGATTGTCCAGAAACCAGAACAGATATATGCATCTGCTTGCAATCACAACTGCATAGTAACTTCGGATTATTTGAGGGTAAGATTGATAGCTAGAAGATCATGGTTACCTTGCTGATAGCCTCCAAAGCTTCTGCTTCTGATTTTCTGCACTTAAGCAACTCAGCATACGCTTGATCCCTTGAAGAGTTGGCTTCTGCCTTCGCTTGCCCAACCTTACTATACAAGTTTTCTTCTTCTACCTTCGAATCAGAATCTAAAGACAACCTTCTTTCAGAAGAATTGCATCCTGAACTACTGCTAGTACTTGTTGGACTATATGGACTCTGAAGATATTGGGAAATGTATCTATTCGAAGAACTGAATAAAATGGTTGATGAAGTCGCTTCCTTGTCAATCGGTTCACCCTGAACCCAATTGCCAATTCCTGTCAATGTTACACCATTACCAGAACTGGATTGAAGACACTCTGGCTCGAATAGCAACTTACTCTTACGATGTTGCAAAGACTTGGACCTTATATTTTCTCCAGCTGTAGTCTCTTCCTGACTACATGATGATATGGAACTTGGAACTACAGAGGCTTCTCTTGTCCACACATGTTTCCCTTTGTCAATAAACCATATTTCACAGAATGGAGGAGCAATTTTGGCGGCATAATTTGCTTTGCTGGAACTCTTTTTTGCCTTCATGCAACTGCTTTAAACTGTTAGAATTTCTTAAAGGGAGAACTGTCGTAGGGAGGGAACACAGAGAAGTAAGGCTAAAGAGGGTCATTAAGTCAGCAAAGCAATATAAGCAGCAGAACGAGGCATAGATTTAAAAGTGAAGGGAATTTTATAAAGAAGATGAGTAACTGCCAACAAATGTTCCCTAATCGCTAAGTAACTCTTGAGATGTCTACTTTTTTCCATCTCATGCAAACTAGAAAGAAGCTCAAAACCAGGTTCAGCCTCCAAGTGACTAACAAGACTTGACATGGATCGCAATTGTCTCCACTTACATGAAATATTGGTCAATTTCCTAGTTCCCTTGCTATGTCTGGCATACAGAACTAAGTCAACTAACAGCTCTGGAAATTGTATACGAAAGAAGAATACAAATACATGCAACCTCTTTAAAGAAGAAAAGGAAAAGAGAAAACCTACAGATCACCATCAAGAACTACTTTTTACTGGCAGAATATATAAGATTAGTTAGTAATTTTTTTTTCAATGGGTGATGCCTGAAATAATCAGTAAACCACTTACATTTCTGGTCCAGCTCCCATAACAAGCTTCCTAATGCAATTCCTGATCACCATATCTACAATTCCTTTTTTAACTTGGTCAGCTTCGCAAGTATTGATGGTTACTTTCACCTGAAAACAACAGTGTTCCTAAGATGACGTCTCCTGTAAAGAATGGAAGAAAAGAAGAAGGTATCTAGAAAATGCAGAGAATTATAGTAAAGCTCTTTAGGATCCTCCTCTATGTTGAAATATGCTGATTTTCCATGTTATGTGGATTTGATTATGTAGTAAAGCATGAGATTTGATAGATCAAATTATGAGATTGACGAGTGATTCTTCTAATTTGTTTCTTACTATGTTTATCTTCTATGGGTTCATTGTACTAAACACATCAAGTTAGTGAATACTGAATACAAATCTAACCCTTTTCGCATTTGGGATGTGGATTTAGAGGCCATATGAACGAACCACATTATTTTCTTGTGTTCACTCTCTTCACTCCGTTTATCTCTCTCTCTCCCGAATCATTTGTCGTATAAATATCATCACTCTTTTCATATTTTCCTTCATCCCATCATATCCAATGTTATCTCCTACGTTAAACTGAGTGTCATCCTTTTTTCGCACCAGCTAGCAAACATCAAAATAATTATATAGCCTTTCTAGGTTAAGGTGCTTGGATCACCCTACGGGAGAGCCCTCCTATAACCTGTTAAACCAAAACTCCGAGGAAGGTAGATTTCTAAGCTCACAACTCCTATAGGCTAGTTGGCATATTCCAAGACTACTAAATTATCAAATATGCATAACATGTTACATAATTAGAAAAATGGTAGATTTTTTTTTTTTTTTTTACGTACCTTTGTTCTACAGAAAATGCTCAAGTAAATACCCAAAAGCTTCCTCGTATTCTTCCACTCCTCCTTTCTGTATGCAGAGACCACTTCACTATTTGCATGACTCGCAGGTAATTTTCCTACTACACAAAATAATTACAAACAAAACACAAATTTCATAATCATTTCTATTTGGGAAGTTCTTAGTTGTAATGAATAAAAGATCAACGAAATGAAAATTTTTAATCTCAGACTTTCATCATTACATGGAGCCACCCATAAAAATTGAACTGAGCCAGAACAATCATTCATTTCCACCATTTTCAGCAACCCAAATTTGGAAAACAAGAGTGATTTCAAGGTAAAAACTTGCACACTCATGATTGAACAGTATCCAGCAAACAGAAGGAAGCAATTTCAGATTAAATTTTGTAAAACCCACCAAGAAAAAAGAAATTGAATTAGGCTTACAGAGAGTAGGAATCACAGGAGAGGGTTGATGAACATGAAGCAAACAAATTTCCGAGCTCGGAAATCGCCTCATAGTCCACTGAAGCAAAGCTACAGTTTTCTCCACAGACTTCCCAACCGCCACGTGTACAATTCCGTCGCCACCTCCACCTTCTTCAACAATCTCCGGCAGCTGAGAAGCGACCTTCCGGTCAAACCCACGTCGGGTGCTCGCCGGAGATGAAAACCCAGAAAGGGAATTTCCGGCGAGGACACGGTGATCGGGAAAAGATGCATTAATCAATAGCTCCATATTTACAGAGGAGGCAATAATCGCAGTCGCCGGAGTCCGGCGAAGGAGGGTCTGGTGTGGGCCTCGTGAATGGGTTCAAATGAAAAAGTGAAATTTTTGCGCGGAACGGAACAAATGGTAGGTTGCTACTCTGTCTTCCATCCACAGTGAAGCTTGACTTTCATGGTAGCTTCTCAAACGTAATATGATGTGTCATCTTATATATTTGACAGAGATGTAGAGTTTTATATTCAGAATTCATGTCAAAATCAAATCATTTTCTGTAATATTATTTAGCTTTGAAGATTTCTTTTAAAAATTAACAGTGTAATGTATAGTTTTCAAATCTCACCCCTGAATAAAATTAGTTGATCAACAAAGATAGTGAATCATTTTATTTGCAGAGCAATAAGAAAAATCAAACCTTACGCTATAGATTAATAAGAGAATAATGGCATGAAGTAAATCATGTAAGGTTAATGATTATTAACCACTTAATATGTACTAATATGTTAATATGTAATAGAGTTTGTGCACATTATAAAAAGCATTTAAATTCGAAGAGGTTAAGTGTACATAATTTATGCGCCAGCATTTCAGTTGTTGTACAAGCTATAGATCATCAAAAGAGTATAATCTAAAACCGTATGACATTTTCATATACTTTCCATTAGAAATAGAAATAACTCTTCCACGGTGACGAAAAGAAAAAATCAGACTCTCTATAATCACCACCTCAAGTGCTCTCTTATTCACTGTCACAGCAATATATAGAACATGAAAATTGACTAGAAACAAAGGTTGAGTATAAAATTTGCAAGCTGTAACAGCCATGCACTAAAAAAATCATTAGTCTTCCGAATCTTGCGCCCGAAACAGTTAAAAGCATTTCCTGTGGACAATGGAAGGGCCGGATTCATCATACTCCGCCTTCGCAATCCACATCTGCAATAAAAAAACACAATCTCCGATGAGTTTTCGTAGGCAAATAGTAAGTCAAAATCCTATAAAGTGGCAACAAGTTGTGTGTATGTACCTGTTGGAAAGTGCTGAGAGAAGCTAAAATTGAGCCTCCGATCCACACACTGTACTTCCTCTCAGGTGGAGCCACCACCTTGATTTTCATGCTGCTTGGGGCCAAAGCAGTGATTTCCTTACTCATCCTATCAGCAATGCCTGTGAACATGGTGGATCCACCACTGAGAACAATGTTTCCATACAAATCCTTTCTGATATCCACGTCGCACTTCATGATAGAATTGTATGTGGTTTCATGAATGCCCGCAGCTTCCATTCCTATCATGGACGGCTGGAAGAGGACCTCAGGGCATCGGAAGCGCTCCGAGCCAATAGTGATCACCTGTCCATCAGGCAACTCGTAGCTCTTCTCGACAGAAGAACTAGTCTTGGAAGTTTCTAGCTCTTGCTCGTAGTCAAGGGCAATGTATGCTAGCTTCTCTTTCATGTCCCTTACAATTTCCCTCTCAGCTGTGGTTGTGAAGGAGTACCCACGCTCAGTCAGGATTTTCATAAGGGCGTCAGTGAGGTCACGACCTGCCAGGTCGAGACGGAGGATGGCATGTGGGAGGGCATAACCCTCGTAAATGGGGACAGTGTGACTGACACCATCTCCAGAGTCCAGAACAATACCTACACAGAATTAGAGGAAATAACAGCAGTCATTAACTGGTTGGCAAGGCAATGCCAGTGAAAAAAAATTCTTAGATTTTGTTTACACCATTTTCTTTCTTTACTAACAAGATACTTCCCCTCTTTTAAACTGAACTTCTCTACCCTAAAAAAAAGAGCAAGCAACATAATCTTTCACACACACTCACACATATATGTTACTCAATTATCTATGGTAAGGCACGTGCTAAATACTTTTAAGATTATCTTAAAAACCCACTATGACGAGGATTGATCCAAACTTAACCGAAAATAATTCAGATATTTACCAGTTGTACGACCACTGGCATAGAGGGAGAGAACAGCCTGGATGGCCACATACATAGCAGGAGTATTGAAGGTCTCAAACATGATCTGGGTCATTTTCTCACGATTGGCCTTTGGGTTAAGAGGTGCTTCAGTGAGTAAAACTGGATGTTCCTCTGGAGCCACACGGAGCTCATTGTAAAAGGTATGATGCCAGATTTTCTCCATGTCATCCCAGTTATTCACAATACCATGTTCAATTGGGTATTTTAGAGTTAAGATACCACGTTTAGACTGAGCCTCGTCCCCAACGTAAGCATCTTTTTGACCCATGCCAACCATGACACCAGTGTGACGTGGACGGCCAACTATACTAGGAAACACGGCCCTTGGAGCATCGTCTCCAGCAAATCCAGCCTAAAAAAGAAAGAACTCTCGTATTCATTAAACAATGCAATCATGTGCATTTTAGGAAAGAAAAAAAAAAGTAAAATGTTATCCTTGAGAGAATCTGAAGATATGAACTAAGCTCACCTTAACCATACCCGTTCCATTATCGCAGACGAGTGGCTGGATATCCTCGCCATCAGCCATCTTTTATCACCAGCTGGAAAAATACCATAGATGGTTTAGAAACTTAACTAAATTGATCAAATCCAACAAAACGGAAAAGAAAGCCACAATTAAATAATAAAAACTAAGTATCCAGTATGATGTTTAAGTTTCATTAACTATCTCGAGCTGACTTGTTTTTTTTTATTTTAAAAATAATAATAATTTCGAGGGATTTAGAGGTGCGTAACACTATCATTTACCTTATCTAACATGTTTAACAAGTGAATGTTATTACGGACGGTGTTTCATTTGTATAATACCAATATCTGTTCAATTACGTTCTTATCAAAGTATGAACACATCAAATATGATTATTAAATACACATGTGATACATTTATAACTTAATTTTTTAAAATATGCTCCACAAATCAAATACAATCAATCATAACATTATCTAACATGTTTAACAAGTGAATGTGATTATGGAAAGTGTTTCAGTTGTATAACACTACCAACTGTTAAATTACGTTCTTATCAAAATATGACATCCACACATCAAATGTGATTATTAATACACTTGTGATACAATCAATCCAATAAAAAGTTATATAACAATATAAAGAACCTTCATAACACACAAATATTTTCACCAAACTACGGGATCAAGTGACAAGAATATATTCTAGATCAAAATCATATCATAGAAATCTAAAGCAATCAAACAGGAAATCCATGAAACATCAGTTAGGTAACCAAGATTGATACAAATAAATACAAATGATCACAATATAACAAAGACCAATCTATCGATCAAAAATCATCTTAAAACCTAAGAATCAAATTAATAACAGATCCATCACAATAAAAAAATCTACATTCAAAAGACTCGAAACCAGGAGTGCAACATTTTCTCGGAAACCAAACAGATTGTGAATTGCGATACGGAATTGAAATGACCTGAGAAATTGCCCTAGATTTATCAGGCGATGGTCGATGAAGAACGCGAACCACAGATCTCGAGAGCGCGCCGTTTGTCCTTTGGGTTTGAGTTTGAATATGGAAAATGAAATGAAAATGAAACTCCAAACCCAAATGAAATTCGCTATAAATGAACTCTTGTCTCCGAATTATTTGTGTCCGGTATTGGTCCAATACAGGCCGTCCGATTTTTCATTCTACTACACTGACGGCCGTCGGAACACGTGTCCTCTTGGGAGGGGCTCATTGTGTTGTGGATGGGGTGTGGTGAGGTGAGCTCCAATGAAATTACATACATGCCCACAACTATTACTATTACTAGTTTCTTATGCCCATTTAAAAGGCCCAATCAGATGTAGATGGGCCCATTAAAGTCAGCCCATAGGCCTTTATTGATAGAGGCTTGAGCCCACTTCGGGCTCGGGCCTTAACGGTCCAAGCCTAAAACGCACGTGTCAGCTTGGGTCCGGTCCATCAATCACGGGTCAAACTTGCGGGCCGCTTGTTAACTATTTCAAGTATTGAAAATTTTATATATGATGCAATGGTCTAGAGTCAAGACACACATTTCTATATGGAAGATCGTGGGTTCAATTCTAGTTGTATTAGGTCAAAAATGAAAAAAAGTTTGGGGTTAAAATGGAAGAGTTGTCCCTTTTATGTACCTCCACTAATAATAATAAAAATCATTTGTTTCAAATTTTGACATATAGATTGTTATCATTTCAATCTAACACTCAAATTCGTCATTTTTCTATTGTCAATATTTCAAGTGAAAACTTACGATTATCAAATTCACATCTTAAAACTTAAAATTTTCAAGTCACAATAAATATTTGGCAACCGTCGTATTCACCGAGCTAACTAAGCAACTCATTAATTTATTTATTTTTATCAGTTGAACTACATAATAGAGGATAGTTCTCTCCTTTTAACTCATAATCTCACTCCACCCGACGCATTAGGAGTTGAACTCACGACCTCCCACGTGAAGATGTCTTGACCATTGTGTAATCTCCTACGGGACACCCGATTCATCATATTACTAATATAATGAAAAACAAATTCCTCTTACCCATTTAAAATTTTGAAATATGGCGGGAGAATGAGAAAACAAATAATCAAGATGCATGAATAGCAAAGCAAGGGCAGCAGAGAGAGTTGAAAATGGAGGAAGAGATGATTGTTAGAGATATTGAGCACAAGACATGATTATAGGAACTAGGAACCAGGAACCTAAATCATTAAGCCATAGCATGAGATACAATTATTTATGTATTTCCATGTGTGTTCACTTCTAGATAGTACTACTTTTTTTTTTTATTATCTTATAATAAGAAATAATGATGATATGTATCACTAGCCCACATTACTATTTTATTTTTATTCAAAAATATGATTTACAAGTCTATAATCTTTTTTTTTTTAATACTTGAGTACATGATCTTAATCCAATTATACATAAATAATAATCAAGGAATTTGTGAATCCATTGGATGGTGCCTTTGCTTCCTGCATTTGGTGCATACTTTCATATGATGTTCCCTTGTTTTTGTGTCTAATAAACACTTCCTTTTGTCATCTTCATAATTAAGGACCAGACCCCCGTGATTAACGTAACAAGGAAATTAATTTTACATAATTAATGAGTATTTAAAAGAGTTCCGATAAGTGTGTGAATTGGTTTAGTATTTCTTTTAAGGATCAGCAATTTCATTAATAAATTGCAGTTTACACTCTATATGCAAAGTTTGATAGTATAAATTTACCTGTTTGAGCAAATTTGACTGCGGTCAGACTTTGCCCAAAACGTGGTCGTATTGGTCTTCTTTTTCGAGTCAAGGAAAATAGTGGGTCTAGTCCTGTGTCTCGGGTCTTCGGGTTTCAGTGTGGAGCATTA